>QKYT01000570.1:17932-29669 GCA_003550305.1 Glomus cerebriforme | reverse complement strand
AGTTAATCTCGTTAATAAATATCGAACTTTTTTTTTAAAAAAAAAATGATTAGCAAAAAAATTCTTTGCCTTGAATAAATATGAATCTGAGATTATATAAAAGAATATTTTTCGCTACCATTTTGATTATTATGCCGTTAGTTGTGGTAAATTTCACTGAAACGCTCTGTAGAATGTTATTTATTTTATTATTATCGTATTTTAACTTATATATTTAAACAGTTTGATATGTTATTTAATAGAAATTGGAAGGTAATGGAATATATTTCTGCTTTCTCTCCAAAATTATAAACTTTCAGACATATTTATAAATTTATAAATTTAGCCAATTATGGAATCCCCACCTGACAAAAACCAACTTTGTCAATTTATTAATAGTACAACTACAATGTTCAAGATTATAAATTTAACCGAAATTCCTGGTTAGAAAAAAATAATTGATTTTTTTTTGCGATCTCAATTGACTAATTTATTTGTATACTGATTATATCGATGTTGTTACTTTTGAGGAAATAGCACCAGCTGAAATCACACAGCATGTTACCCTTTGTGACCGAGTTGCTAACTTGCTGGAAAAAAATAAAGCACATCCAGAAACTGGAAAAATAGCTGCAACTAAGCTCAGAAAATTATCCGAATTACTATACAAAGCAGGGGATTCTTTGCGTGAAATGTTCGTAAAAAGCAAATCGGTTCATCTTACCTTCGATATCGAGGTCAAAGCCATGATCGAAAAAGTCCAGACATTTTCTAATTTCATTTGGCATGACTCTGAATTCTTTAAAAAGCGCATAAAGAATTTAGAGATCACCCTGGGAGGATTTATAGACAATGTCGATAACACAATGCGAGCCATCATAGATGCTAAAGATTGGCGCAATGAAGTCGAGAAAAGTCTCATAGAATTTCAATCAGAGAATGAGAATATAAGTTTCATTGATTTACTATTTTCTTTTATCCAGACTAATGAAATGAGTGTGACTAATCAGAGTATCGAGGCTGTAAAAACTATGTTAGAGCATCTTTATGAAATAGCAGATGGGTTGCAAGATCTGCGCGGTAAATTGAAAGATTATGAGTTAAGAATGAATAAGGTTAATGAGAATCTAGATTCGAAGATCCAGGTAACTCACGAAGAACTCCAGTATTTAGAAGCTGCTGTAAAAGATTGGGAAGATTATCACCAAATATTTCTTCGTAAACAAAAAATACGCGTTATTCCTCCTGTTTAAATTAATCTCTGTTGAAAATCACACATATATATGTTACATTTTTTATTTATTTATTTATTTATTTATTTTTTTTGAATTTAGAATTTCTTGATAGTGAGATTTTTTTATATTATGTATATATATTATATTTTTTTTGAACTCGTGGTTACTACGCTACATCATATTATTGATAAATTTTTTCAATTTTTGACATTTCTACCGTAGATAAGTTATAAACAGTTAACTATCAACTAAAGACTAAATCTTGTGTCGTAGCAAAAACATGTTAGAGATTGGATATTCTATTAAATCGGTCAGCGTATTCATATCTGCAAGATGATGACAAAAAGAAGAAAATCAAGAAGAACAAAACAAAGCTAGTCAGAATTTTCTTTTGAACAATTGAACCTGTGTCTATCTGCATCGAAAAAACAAGGATACTTAAAAAAAGTTTAGAGAAGACTAAATCTCAAGATCAGAAATGATTTTTTTTTTTTTTTGAAATTATTAAAATGTCACGACTTAAATTCAATACTAAAATTTTATTAAATACCTTGGTTTTATAAGATTTAGAGAAGTAGGGATTGGAATCGATTCCGAAAAAATCGAAACAACATAGTAGAATCGATTCTTGAGAATCGATTCTCTACAATTTTTTACATATAAACCGATCTGATTCCAAAGCAGTTTTTAATGCCGCTTAAGTGCTGATAATTGTTACTAAAATTAGAGACTGATTCGAAATCAGGCTGACCGTCTATAAAAAAAAAAATCTTGAAAGATTCGAGAATCGATTCCAATCCCTACAGAGAAGCAAGCAAAAAGAACTTTCTATTAATTTCTTAAATTTCTAAATTAGCAGCATTACGAGGTTTTAAATATATAAAATTATTGATCACATTAAAATTGTATTTAATTGCCGAAATACAGTAGGTGTTACCATCACGAAAAATTATTTAATATTCATATTAAATTTTTTGGTAGATAATGGTCTGTTACAACCATGATCCTTCAAATATTTATCCATCATTGATAGTAGTAGTACTTCAATAGTTTCGTTCTCAGGTAAGGTTTAAGCCACCAGTCGTGTTTTTTATAAATATTTTTACCACTACTAAAGATAAAAGTATGTGTCAAATCAAATTTTTGAATAGTGTCGTTTAAACTTCAAAATTCAAAATAATTCAATAAATTATAATATACTGTTGTTGACATCCAAGTAATCCCATTAGTCAATTATCTTATACTGTATCTATTCTGGTATTGATAATCCATCCAGATTCTGATTTTTTTTTATTGCAACAAATGGTTAAAAATGTGCTGCACGTCTCGAATTAATAAGGTGAATAGTATTGTAATGATTACGAGTATGAATGGAAATTTAGCAATCAAAAGATGCAAGTTTTGATTACAAAAATTCTGTCATTTCTAAGATTTATGAAGACAATTCATACTATACTTTGGAAAATGCAATGCTATGTCTGGTTGCATTAGATTTTTTCGTTCTATAGACTATAATACTATTACATCAATAATGCTAGTTTATGAAACAGATCTTGAAATAAGTATGACTCCGTTGTTGGGAAGGAATAATCTGATTACTTACGGGATTTATTAGGATGCATTAAAGAATACAAAGAAACACTAAAACTAACATCTTTTAAATGATATACTGTACAAAGCAAGAGTCTAGTGAATTCTCCTCCAGAAAGCTAATAGAAACGATAGGATACATTATTGTTTTCAGTTTAACTTTGCGCAATCTGTATCACGTGATCATGAAATATGAAATTTCAGTCACGTTGGTATCACGGGCGTTTCTAAGCCAATCAAAATTATACCATGATTCTAAATTTACAAAACTGAAAAAAATTGCCGTAATAAAATGCTGATAAGTGGCTGAAATTTTATTTATAAATCTCTCATAACATACTTTATTAAATACTAAAATTTTAAAATTTGATATTATTACCATCATTTTGTAAAATAATATATATATATTTTTTAAAAGAATCTAAAAGTATTTATACTTAATTTATAAATCTCTAAATTATTTTAGATATCTATTTATAACATTAAAATTTGGATCATTTGTTATTGAGAAATTCAATGTAGAGTATTATTATATTTATTATTTATATTAATTATTTTTGTCAACTAGTAATTTAAATTGCATTAAATATTATATTTTATATAAAGAAACATCTATTCTATAACTTATAAAAATTTTGGTTTAATTTGGACTGTCAATAATCAAGAAATTTAGCGCACAGTCGATCCATATATCGTTTTTCAGAAATTCATCAACTAATAATTTTTAAATATTAATATTTTTGAATAATTTTTTTTTATATTATTTGTAATAATCTGTTATGGCAAATATCTTTTTATTCTTTTTTGATGTTTTTTAAGATTACATGGTGTTATTTAATTATTTTGTTAATTATTATTAAAAGAGTTACAAATTAATAATAACTCTTTTTTTGTAAATATGCTAAATAGAAAGCAAATGAATGCATATTATATATATTTATTTTATAATCAAATGTTTCTTTTTTCCTTTTTTATTTAAGTCAATTTTATGTTTCGGACAGCAACTTTTTTCGTCACACTGTAACTATGCATCAAACGATTTTTGCGGAATTATACTTAATTTTGGCTAAAACATGACCCGAACCTGGCCGACAAGCCCGATTGAAATTTTGTCAGGTGTAATTCACCACGAAAAATTATAATAATAAATCATTGAGACTACGTGACAATTTTGGATAGTTAAGAAATAAAAAATTTGCCTAATCCCATTCCAACTTTCAATTCTTAATCTCAATTAATAATAAAACTAGTAACTATGTTAAAGCAATAAAAATTAATTTTATTAGTTATTATTTTTAAAATCCTAGCCAAACTAACTATTTTGAAAATTGTTTACATTTCGATTTATTTCGTGCATTATGTCCTGTCTCACATATGTTTTAGTTACATCCTCCGCCGAACTCATCCACCATTAACAATGTTTCAATAGTTTCGTCTACAGACAATATTTGAGCTATCAGACGAGTTTTACTGCTACCAAAGGTGAGATAAGTGTCAAATCAATTTCTTGAACAATATCGATATAACAAATCATTTATTGACGATTCACCCAGAATTTGGTCTTTTAATTGTAACAAACGGTTAATAATATGCTGCACATCTCCATGATGCTGAGTTAATGGAGGTGAATAACATCGTAAAAATTACAAACATGAATAACATGATCGAAAAGTTTTGTTTAGATCTCATATTCCCTTTCGTGACATAAAATTCTATCGTTTCTAAGTCTTCACGTTGGAACTTACAAGGTTGAATTTGAAGCAAATTTGATCTTGAAAGAAGTACGATTCAGTTGCTGAGAAGGATCAGGGAATACAATCTGCTCTCAATATAACGAGCCCTCTCAAATTCGCTATAAGATTATATCGAAGAATTTAAAGAATTTTAATTGACAGATTCGTTATATAGAAGGTCCGTTATATCGAGAGCAGACTGTAACCTGATTATTTATGGGTTTATTACAATGTATTAAAGAATACAAAAGAAATGTTTGGAAAAGCTAAAGCCAATATCCTTTAAATGATAAGTAAAGCAAGAGTCTAATGAATTATCCTTCAGAAAGTTACAGTATATAGAAGAAAATAAATAGAAGCGAGGGGAAAAAAGGATATTATTCATAAAAGCGTTATTGATAAAACCATCATTATTGGTTATTCAGTTTTTTATTTTTATTCTTCCAAATTAAAAACTTTAATGCATAAATTTTCCCATGAATTTTAAAATACACGGGTATCTTGCATAAACTTTAAATGATATTCTTTTTGAAGTTTGCAAGATATTCAGAGTCTAATCCTAAAAATCGTAACTTATTACCGGATATAGTTTGAACTTTGAAGGGTGATTCATTGATCAAAATAGTTAAATTCGCATACCTGGGTATCCTGACACGTGATAATGAGAAGCACAAAATACAGGTTTTTCTTATTGAAATTTTGATTAAGGACAGTTTTAGGAAAGTATGGATTAGATTTACCTAGTACAAACAAGTAAATGGTTTATATTACACGAACTTTTTTATCATGACGTGTCGTTTTTTCGCGCAAGTTAATCTCGTTAATAAATATCGAACTTTTTTTCTTTTTTTTTTAAAAAAAAAAAATAAATAAATAATAATTATCAAAAATACTTTGTCTTGGTAATGCCTGATATAATTCCTAGAGTTCCGGTTCCGAAACATGATCTTAATATGAAACAATTATATACAAGAATTTTCCTTGCTGCCATTATGGTTATTATGTCGTTAGTTGTGGTAAATAAAAACAAATGATACCATATTCTTTTATTGCTTTCTTCATCTCTAATAATTGTAATAATTGCATTTTACATATAATTTATCTTGGGTTATTAGAAGGATGAAAATACTAGATGCGTCATTATGAATCAGGTTCGCTGTAATGTTTTGTAAAACATTATCAGTTTATTAGGTTTATTATATTAACTCACGTATAATTTGCACAGCTTGGTCCATTATTTGATGGAACTTGGAAGGTAATGGGAAAAAATATTTCTGCTTGTTCTCCAAAATTCTAGTCTTTCTGACATATTTTATAAATTTAGCCCATCACTCCTCTCCCACCTCCCTCATCGAAACCACTTTCCCAATTTACTAATTTTACAACTGACCTTTTCAATGATTTCAATTCGGCCGAAATTCCTGGTTAGAAAAAAAAATAAATAATTTTTATGATCTTATTTTAGTTAACTTATTTGCATACTGATTATATTTATTTGTTACCTTTGAAAAAATAGCTCCAAGTGAAATGACACAGCATGTTATCCTTTGTAACCGAGTTGCAAACGTGCTGGAAAAAAGCAAAGCCCACCCAGATACCGGGAAAACAGCTGCAATTAAGCTCAGAACATTATCAGATTTACTTTACAAAGCCGGGGATTCCTTACGTGAAATGTTTGTAGAAAGCAACTCGGTTTATCGTACTTTCGATATCGAGGTCAAAGCCATGATCGAAAAAATACAAGCAGTCGCTAATTTCGTTTGGCATGATTCCAAATATTTTAAAACTCGCATATCGAAATTAGAGATAACTTTGGGAAAATTTGCCCGAATTGTCGAAGAAGCAAAGAAGGCCGTCATGGAAGCTCAGAGTTGGCGTGAAGAAGTCGAAAGTAGTCTCTTAGATTTTCAAATAGAATCCGAAGATGATAAGGTCGATGTTGACAAAACTAAGGAAATGAGTATTACTAATCAAAATATCGAAGTCGTAAAGGATATGTTAAGTCATCTTACTGAGATGGCAAATGGGTTGCAAGAACTGCGCGGTAAATTGAAAGATTATGAAATAAGAATGAATAAGGTTAATGAGAAACTAGATACGGCGTTTCAGGTAACTCGTGAAGATCTTGAGAATTTAGAAGCTGCTGTAAAATCATGGAAGGAATATCATCAAAAGTTTCTTCTTAAAGAAAACCCCCGTATCATCATTCATCAATCTCTTTTGTAAATCATACATATTTGTGATACGTTTTCTTTCTTTATTTTATTTTATTCTAATTTTTTACTTGTAACGAATTGATATCATTATTATGTATATATTATTGTATATTATTTATTAAACTCGATGTCCTGTAGTTGAAAAACATTTGTGATTTGTTACTACGCCACGCGACATAAAATTTTTTGATAATATTATATTTTCGATCAATTTTCTTCTGTACAAGAAATTTCTGCCGTAATTAAAGTCTAACTAAATCTTGTATCGAGATTACATATTAAATGGAATACATATAGTTATCTTTAAATCGAAACTAGTCTATTTATAATACATCCGGATCTTCCATGCAAAAATCGGCAGACGTGACTCGTGTTCCTAAAAAAACTATAAGATAGCTTAAATCACCTGAAAATCCCCTGAAAATTTTTTTCACCGAATGGACAAATAAGAGATTGGATAAATAAATCTTTGTCGTGTGTACACATTTTCTTTTATGAATAAATTACTAATAAATTATTATCATGAATATTAAAGATTTCATTACCTAAA
Source organism: Glomus cerebriforme (assembly GCA_003550305.1). Lineage (NCBI taxonomy): Eukaryota > Fungi > Glomeromycota > Glomeromycetes > Glomerales > Glomeraceae > Glomus > Glomus cerebriforme. The sequence goes on along the minus strand of QKYT01000570.1, from coordinate 22,366 downwards.
TTTTGTAAATTCCTAATTTAGGCCAAAAATTACAGTATAAAACGATCAGCTGATCAATCGGGAACACTGCATTTTGTTTTTTTTTTAACTGAAAAAAAAAGAAAAAAAGAAAAAAAAAATTGTAAAATTTGAATAGATAATTTATTTAAGATAGAATATTTCATCAAAAGTTTGTAAATGAAAACTTATGAAAAAAACTTAAGCTTGATTCAGGCAATACATAAAACTTTAAATTTTTATGTAATGCGACATCAGTTGTAACGTAGAATTTGTGCTCTCGTTGATCTCATATGAAAAAATAATTGTTTGCTCACATTCTATGCGTTCTATGAACAATGATAATGTTTGAATTATTTGAAAGAATTGTATTTAACAATTTATATGAAAACAAAGATTATGTAGATTAGACCGAATTTTTTAATGAAAAAAAATGGCTCTACAAACTTTATATATAAATATGGATATATTGATACTTATTATTGTAATGTTTATCCAAAAAACCGATGTGATATATATTTAGTTAATTCCGCTATTCCTGCTATGAAAAATCATTTAATATTTTTATGGGTAAATTATTTTTCAATTATAAAATTTATTTTCTTTTAAAGTACTGTGGCACGGTTAGAACTATTCAATTTGGAGTATGTTTTTTTAACTGCTGTTGTATAAATGCATAAATGCATTAGCCACGTTTGGTGGATAATGGACCAGTTGGACCAGTTATAATCACATAATTTTAAGTACAAATCATAGTATCGATAAAGAAAGAATAGATTTAGAAATATCATTCGCATCGTAAAAAAATTATACAATCATGGATTTATATGATAAATGTTTAAAAAGTCAAACTAATAATATACATAATTTCGAAATAAGATACCATTTAAAGATAAATAATGAAAATATCGAAATGGGTTTTAAAACTATTGGCTACAAGTTACCATTTCAAAATATAATAATTTTTTTTTTTCAGAATAATAATATAAATTATTACGGTTACACTTTCTTAATCAATTTTGGAAATCAACTCTAAAAAAATATTAAAGTTTTTATAATTATCGAAATAATGAAAACATTTCATTTATTTAAACGAAATTGTTTTTTGCTCTTGCAGAATAACTTTGTTCGCGTTTCTTTTAAAGGATATCCATTTATTATTTTAAGAGAAAAAGGACTGCTATTTTTATATTAAAAAAGACTCCTTTATAATATCTGGTAAGGAAAAAGATCGACTACAAAAAAAAATCTCGTGGCGCAGTGGCGCGTAAAAAAAAATGGATCGTGGCTTAAAAAGTCACTATTATCTTTAATTGAAATGTATGAATAGTATAAATACATACTTTAAAGTATAAAATAGTTAATATATTAATATAAGTTTATATGTTTATTAATAATTATCATTATAAATTTTAAAAGTTAAATAAAATAAAAAGGTTAATACATAAGTTCATTTATGCAAGTAAATTAAATATGATTGCTTTGTTTAATTACTTTTTTGGGAATGTTGGGGATGAATTAATTGACATGTGGGATTCTTAAAAAATTCAAGTTTGCGGAGAAATTCATTTAAATAAACCTTATTAAACTAAACAAATAATTATTACCTGGTGATATCTTTTTAATGCATACATGTTTATAATATATATTTGTTATATATTTATTTATTACATGGAAAATTTTTATATTAGAAATATAAATAATGAGAATCTTTTACATAATTCGACATTTTAGATTAAACAATAAACATAATTAAAATAAGATTCTAAATTAAGAAAATCTGGGGATCTGTGTAATATTTTTTTTTTTGAAAGCTGTCATTTTAAATGTCAAAATGAAAGTGATATTTACGAATTAAATGTGTGGAGTAATTTGAATTTGGGATGTCGGAAAAATATCAAAAATATCCTCATTGATCGCACATATATTTCCGAAAACTCCATCATTTACCAATTTATCTCACAATAGAAATTATTCAAAAGTAGTAAATAGGGACTATATGAATAATGAACTATAATGACTGCGCTTAAATTAAATAATTTATCGGAATTTTTTTCCGAATCCGAACTCCGATAATTTCCATTAGAAGATTAAAAAAGGGAATTCATATTCCAAGGTTTCATTGTGAATATAATGAAATGGTTAAAGAAAAAACATCCCGAATATAGCATGATATTAAACATGTCCCAGGTTTATATGTAGTAAGTTTTTAGTTTAATGTTTGGTGGCGTGAATATCTCGAGAATCATCTTTCTTTATAAGTAAATAAATGACCTCATTAACCCTCATTAACACAAAAAAACTCAATTGGAAGTTAAATTTGTCATGCGATATTGCAAACAATCTGAAATATAAAACAATGCAATAATTTAACGTATTTCTTTTTGGCTTTGTACAATCACGTGCCTACGAATTGCCAATAAGAATAAATTTCCCAAATCATATATAGTAATCTTACTGTCTATCAAATTACGTATAATGAAAAACCGATTCTATTAATAGAAGCAAATGCAATTCGGAGATATTCCCTCCTTGTGTTCATAAATTTATAATTATAGTTTCATTATTGTTATCATCAAATAATTATTAAAAAATCAGAGGGGAAACGGAGAAACGGGAGAAACGAGCACATGCATTTAAAATTTACTTTTTGTTGTTCTGATAATTAAAGGGGAAGATAGGGGTCTAAGGGATGATGTTGTTACATTATTTACATTATTGTCATTTTTTTGGTAAATATTTTGTGTTCCCGTGTCGAGAATTTTTTTAGATGAATTTGAGTTTGGATGTTTTCACTTCGGACATTCGTGACATGTGTTCAAAAATCAAATTTTTTAACGTAGAGATTGACGGAGTAAACGTTCTAATAATAGATCATAATTACACCAGTATTACATCGCGTAACAAGATCTGTTGGTAACCTGATTAAAAATTTTATGTTTAATTCACAAAAGATTATATTAAAACAACAATAAACCTTTAATCCTGAATTTCCGTAAGTAATACTTTAAATAATTTCTTAAATAATAATCTCGAAGAAAGGAATATTATAATATGTAGTCGATATCTAGTGGCAGAAAATTATGTAATTTATGCTTAAAGATTTTGAATTTTCGAATTTTCAAATTTTGAATTTTCGAATTTTGAATTTTGTAATTTTGAATTTTCGAATTTTTGAATTTTTGATTTTTTTTTTAATGGAACATTCCATTGTTAAAAATTTATAAAATTTCCAAGATAGATTATGTAAAACTGTTGTAATATGTAAACATTAAGTTAATTATTATACGCCATCGATTTTTTTTTTCACATTTAAATTCGATAAAAAAAAAAAAAAAAATTTCTAGGAACAACTCCAATGTCATTTTATACGAAAAATTTTTTTTAGTGTATTTATAATTCTGCAATTACACATTTTTTAAATTCTAGTCTTAAACTTTTATGTAATGGGATAATCAAAATAATCATTAATTGATATATTGTACGTATTTCGCGTTATTATATATTCTTGAACGGTCCGAATTCCGAAAAAGACTTTCGAGAAATTTTCTTTTTCCATCTTTTTTATTTCATCATAAATTTTTGATTTTATAATTTAATATATACAGACACTTTTTTTCTATAAAAAAAAATTATGTTTCTTAAAAAAAAAAAAAAAAGAAAGAAATACTTTAACATACGCAAAGTCAAAAAAAAACAAACATAATTGTTTATTTTATATTTGCCATATAATAATGAAACCAAAATTTTCAAAATTAACCGGGAATTTTTTATAAATAGAACATGATTTTTATAATACTGCATATAATATAAATTGTACATATTATATATTATAATTTTTTTTTCGGAAAATAATAATAATAAAATTATGGTTAACACGATCATTTTAATGGTTTATTTATAATAAATCTAAAGATAATAAATAAATACAAATAATAATTAAAGAATTTCTTTAAAAAGATAATAATTAAAAAAAAAAAAATCTCAATATCGGAATAATATAAATAATTTTTAAAGTTTTGACAAATGCTTTTTAAGGGAATGAAAATTAGTTGAAAGAATTTCTGTTTTTATATCGAGAGTTCTTTGTAAAAAATATATCTGGAAAGGGGCAAGATAATGATCGACTTAAAAAGAAGCTCGTGCCACACGATGGCTTATGGTTACTGAATATTGATCAGCCCACACACAGCCACCGAACGCGCCCGCGTTAAAGAATGTAATAACAACAAAAAAAAAAAAAATATATATGGTTTCCTCATAAATAATAATAATATAAATAAATAAAAAGTAACTTAAAAACCTTATAAGTACATTAAAATTCAACAATAATTATAATTATTATTTACAATATATAATTTTAAAATATATGTAAATCACAAATTCGCTTTGTTCAAATTTCCTTATTCAAAATAAAAGGAAAATACTGTATTATTC
>QKYT01000057.1:267669-279365 GCA_003550305.1 Glomus cerebriforme | reverse complement strand
ATTCCAAAATAAGTTTCTGCTATGCAAACACATTACTGAGTTATCAAATTTATATGTGCTATACATATAAAATACTGATTATTTTAAATTTAATCCTTTAAATAAACAAAAAAAAATCTCACTAAGGGTAAAAATTTTCTATGTTCAATAAGCAAACTCAAATCCTACCTATTCATATATTGTTCAGGGTCCTGGGCTAACCTATATAATAAAAAAATAATTAAGAATAAAAAAAAAAGATGAAGAAAAATAATCATGAGCAAAAAGTGACAAAGGAAACTGATCAAAAATAAAAAAAACAATTAGGAGCAAAAGAAAATGAAGAAAATCGATCAGAAGCAAAAGAAAATGAAAGAAATCAATCAGGAATAAAAGAAAATGAAGAAAATTGATTAGAAGTAAAAAGAAGATGAAAGGAATTGATCAGAAGTAGGAAATAAAAAAAAACTGATAAGGAGCAAAGGAAATAAAAAAAATTGATCAGGGGTGAAAGGAAATAAAGGAAATTGATCAGGGGCAAAAGGAGATGGAGGAAATTAATCAGAGGTAAAAGGAGATAAAGAAAATTGATCAGGGATAAAAGAAGATGAAGAAAATTGATCAGGAGCAAAAGAAGATGAAAGAAATTGATTACGAGTGAAAGTAAATGAAAAAAAACTGATAAAGAGCGAAGAAAATTGATCAGAGTAAAAGGAAATAAAGGAAATTGATCAGGATAAAATAAGATGAAGGAAATTAATCAGGAGTGAAAGGAGATAAAAAAAATTGATTATAAGTGAAAGTAAATGAAGAGGTGCAAAAGAAAATGAAGAAAATTAATCAGAGGTAAAAGGAAATAAAGGAAATTGATCAAGGACAAAAGAAGAAAAAGGAAATTGATTAGGAGTGAAAGGAAATGAAAAAAATTGATTATGTATGAAAGTAGATGAAGAAAAACTAATAAGAAGTGAAAGAAAATGAAGAAAATTGATCAGGGTGAAAGGAAATAAAGGAATTGATCAGGAACAAAAGAAAATGAAGAAAATCAATCAGGAGCAAAAGGAAATAAAAGTAATTGATTATGAGTAAAAGCAGATGAAAAAAAACTAATCAGAAGTGAAAGAAAACAAATGAAACCAATCAGAAATGAAAGAAAATAAAGGAAATCAATTAAGAAGTGAAAAGAAATGAAGAAAATTAATTAGAAGTAAAATGAAATAAAAGGAACAATCAGGAGCAAAAGGAGATAAAGAACCTGATCAGAAGCAAAAGAAAATGAAGAAAACTGATCAGAAGTGAAAAAAAGTCAAAGAAAAAATTGTCAGGAGTAAAAAAAAGTGAGTGAATTATTCAAAATAATAATTTAGAGTTTGTTTTATTTTAATATATTTTATTATTGCATATCTGAAGTTTTTCACAAAGATCATTATAATAGAAGTTTTCTGCTATTATTGATAAAATTCTTATTTTTCCATCTATACTACATTTATTATTATCCAAGGTACATTTGAAACTTTTCCAAAATTTTGTACTCTTATTTATAATTATTGGAGAATTATTTTTTAAACAAATTAATCTGGCATTATATAAATTCAATAAAGTCTTTTTATTAGCACTTGGATCTATTGTTTTACTCCAAAATTTGATATTTTTTCAAAAGGTGTAACATTGGTACACCTACTGTATAAGCTATAAGTATAGCTTTTCATGCACATAATTCTTTATGATAAAATTGATAATCAACTGGATAGATATTTTTGCAATGCTTTTGGAATTTGAATAATTGTACTTTCTTGAGATAACTAATCTATAAATAAACTTTGCTAATTATCCAATAATGCTGTTATTCCAATTTTTCTAGATTTTATATGATGATCAAATGCTTGCTGTAAAATTTTAAAATTATTTCATTCATCTACTATGCATATATAAAGAATATTATTTTTAGATAGATTTTGTAAAATAGTTTGTACAGATGAATGTGTTATTCCAAATAAATCAATTCCATCAAATTTTTTATTGATACCACTTTTTTTCCACACATCAGTTGAAATTTTATTCTCAAATTGAGTTACTATATTTGATTCATGATAAATTCTAAGTATACAGGTGTTATTTTTAACTCGTTATGAAACAAAAGAATGTTTTCCTTGAAATTTTNTTAGAATTGAAGAAGTAAAACCATTTTCTGCACCACAAGATCCATTATTTTTTGAATAACCAATATTTGACACTACTACTAAAAATGATTGTATTTTGATATATATTAAAAAAATTGGTCTATTTTGCAATAACCTTTCTATAATTTGATCATTATAAAATCCCATTACTGCTGGTCCTAAGTATTCAGTTCTTTTACCAAAAATTTCTTGATATAAAGTAGTTATTGCTGTAAAAGCAGATAATGAAACTTCAATATTTTTTTCTTTATATATATAAACAAATCCTGGTCAAATGGACTTGTAGTATTTTGAACAATAGAAATACTAAAATTTTCACCATTAAACTTACAGGAAACATACATATGAAGACAAAAAGGTATAATTAAATGTTAAGATATGGTGTTTTTTATAGTTTTTTTTGTTTTTTGGCATTTTTTGAATCCACCAATTTCATGCAAATATACCATAGTGCAATTTAGAGCATAAAATTTCTTTTGTTAGTAATATTATAGGGTATTTATGTTGTTGGGATATGTTTTTGAACTGGGACAAACACCATTTAGAAGTAATAGTAATCAATATGTAAAATTGTAACAAAATTAATTATAGATTGCCAATCATTTTGTATCACTAAGTGGCAGATCAGCAATTAACATTACTTTAACTTTCCCTTCACTATTATTCTCAGAATTAGATGAAACTAGTTTAATTATTACTCAATCCATATGAGAAGTTGATACAATTCCATATATTATATCTTTGTGTAAACCTGCCATATCATAGCTACATTTTTTAGGATTGTGTTAGATAGATGTTTGCAGTTGGATAACTTAATAATAATAATGTCTTAAAATACTGGCTATACAACATAATTATGGTGTAGTTTTTGCATTATTTAATTTTTCTAAGTTTCAATAAAGTATTTCAACGAATGATATTAAAAGATCAATTATAATTATTGTTTGATAAAGATAAGTATAAATCATATATTGCAGATAAATATAATACATATATTATAAAACAAATTTTTTATTTTAATAAATTTATATTATTTTAATATTTAATTAAAATTTTAATTTTATTTATAGTAATTAAAACTTACCAAAAGTTTATGATAATAAAATAGTCAACAAAATAGATATCAGAGTTATTCATTAAGAAAACTAAGCAAAAAGAGAAATTTAATTATTTAAGCATTTTGGAAAAAAAGATTTCTCTACCTAATAAGATTCTTGAATTTCTGAACAAAAAAATAGATGTTAACTTTATAAACTCAGAGTCACTTCCTTGCAAATGTATAATCACAACTGAAAAAATATGTTTCATTCATACCTTAATAATTGTGAAGTATCTCATCCAAACTTCAATAATTTTTCATAAATACTTCTTTTAAACTGCAATAAGTTGGTTTCTTTTTAATGAATTTATAAAGAAAAAAAGTAAAAATCCTTATGTATGAGTCTTGTATGACTTAAAAATTATGTAACATTACTTATTTTTTTTTTGATAAATAACCTGAGAATTGAATTTGCAATCTAATGAATTATTATATCAAAAGTTTATGCAAGAGTCTATATATAAAGTATTTAAATACCTTAATTTTTTTTTTTTTGACACGTACTATAATATTATTTTATACTTCATAGAAATAAAATAATATCTTCAAACTTCCTCATAATTCTTAATCTTTTTTTCTTTTTGATGCATACCATACTTTATAGAAATAATAATCTTAAATTTTTTTAATAATTATAGAAACTGAAATCTTAAATAGATTGATTCAACAAGACTTTAGCTTTGCCAAACCCTTTGAAATAAAATGTATTGAGAATAAAAAACTTATTAAAATTCTCAAGCAAGACATTTATAACAAAAACTTTAATAAATGTATAAAATCCTTGAAAGATCTAAAAAATAATACAAAACAGGTTATCAATATAATGAAATAATAAAGAATTATTAATAATGATCTCATTGTCCTCTCAAAAAGTTTACTAAATAAACTAGAAACAAAAATGCTCTAAGTGAGTACAAATCTTTTTTAATAAATATTTAAGAGGTCAGGTAGACATTAATGTGTGGAGTAAAGTACAGTCAGCTATTTATAATAAAGTAAAAACTGAAATGACTAATTATTCTATTTTAAAGAGAAATTATATTTCACAATTAGAAATTGCACTAACTAATGTTCATATGACACTTGAGGAATATAAACTATTGATATTAATGAAATATAAAAGTAATTGTGAATTTCATAGAAATAGATCTCAAATATGAACAGATTTATAAGAAAAATTAAATAGTTTATTTTCTAAAGATATGGAAGTTTTTAAAAATACTTTAGATAAACTTTTCATGGCTTTTGATTTCTTTTAGTAATCTTGGGATGAGAATAATTAGGGTGTATATAAGAGAAAAAATAATAGAGTTATCTTAGCTAGTTTATTCTTAACATGATTATTTTATATTTAATTTGTTTAATTTAAAAATCAAAGCTTTATTATATTTTTTATTAACTAATAAATTGTAGATCAATTTGTATGACTCAATTAAAAATATATTCTTTATTATTTTTTTGTAAATTCAGCTAATAAAATAAACATGTGATTTTAATGCTTCAAAATTAGCAAAAATTTCCAAGAAATTTGGCAAGAAAAATTTTTATTAATATATACAAAAAATAAATATAAAATCAGAACATTGGTTGGGATACATATGAAAAATACAGAATTCACCAATATATGATGCTTCTATGCATTAGACTATCTATTTCTAAATTCTAAGATGACCTTTCTGTAAGATTGTCTATTGACCTTATTCTTATTATTTTCCTCTCTTTGTCTACGTTAAGAGCTAAGTCCAGTTTCTGTATCTCCTTTAATAACTATACAATATGTCTAAGAACTCTTTTAATATTTTTTTCCATATTCTTATTACCATACATAATTATTACCAACTTCAATAACTTAAATCTTAGTTTATTTTGATCACCAAGTGAACATTCTAAAAAATACTATTTTTTGCATATATAACAATCCCAAAAGTCTTGCTCACAAACGCATCTTCTTCTGAAATCTCACTTGCCTTATGCTTACAGTTTGATAAAGCTGATTCAAGTTATATGACATTCTGAGCAATATCCTTTAAAAAATCTTTATCTTTTACTTCTGTCATACTAACAGTTTTTGCAATTTGAAGTAAATCTATAGTGAAATTGATTAGACCATGTCCATTGAGTTCTTTGATATTTTTTTCTGATTAGAACTCAAATTTACCTTCATATAAATTTGCACTTGCAATGAGATATGAACACATATATTGTGATTTCAATACTTCATTTCCATTGATTGGAATGGACTTGAGACGTACTTTCAGTTTATTTTGGTATAAGATTTTTTAAGTATCACCCAGGATGGTTCATTTTTGTACTTACAAATGAAAGGTAGGAATACTAATAATAAAGGATCATCTGATTCATCAAATCCATAAAGTTAACACACCTTTAAAAATGAACAATCTGAAAAAACTTTTGAGGGTATTTCTATAAATATGGTAAACTTAAGATTGTTTTTTAATATAAATATGTAGAGCATTTCACGAAGGTCTTAGTTATTATAAGAAAAGTATTTTCTGCTATCATTTAACACATTGAATTCTGCATCCAAACTTTTCGCACAAAATCCTTGCAAAAAAGATGTGCTTATTTTTAATAAAATATGGTAATATTTATTTATTATAAACTATTTTTTTTTAAAAAAAATATATATTCTAATTAAATATTTTTCTTTTTTTTTGTATTAGATTATCTGAAAATTAAAAAAATTAAATATAATGAATTATTTGAATAATAATATTAGTGATATTACAGTAAGTAGAATATAGAATATTTATTATTTATAATATACATATAAAATAAAATTATTTATGATAATAAAGTAATACAAGTAATAAAATTGATTTTTATAATCCAATTAGGTCAATTTTTGTCAAATTTTAAAAAAAAATTTTATATATTATTATTATAATAGATACAATTTTCTAAAAAATTACAAAAAAATTTTATATATAAAATTTTTTGAAATCAATAAATTCAATAAATTAAGTTTGTATAGCCTAAATATAATAAATATTTATCACTTATAAATTTATTAATGTATATTAGTTATAAATTTGTTAATGTATATATTATTTGTAAATTTATCAATAATATATATACTGTATATATTTTTTTTTGAAGACGCGTTGTCAAATGAACTTTATTCTGTAAATCAATGGACAATGCCCAGTATATAATAACAAATAAAAAACAAGGACAAATGTAAGACCTCTATCCAAAAGGAAAATCCTAACGCGTCGCACTTACGTAGCATGAGTCCTCAGAGTGAGGACTGAAAGCAAGACCTCCTTAGATATTAGTATGCTCTGATTCTCTCTCACACCCCAGTGCTAGCACCAAATAAAAATAGACTTTTCTATCAATCCTTCCGTATCTCCTCACAAACACTTGGGTCTTCTAACTAGTACGATACGTTATAAAAGATGGTACTTTTTGTAAAAGGAATTATAAAAGCTGGCTACTAGTACCAACCTTCAGAAAGAAAGGAATAAACTATCTAATACTATAACTAAAGATACAAAAAAGAAACTAAACCTACTTCTACCTCTAACAACTTCTCTACCAAGACCGGTACCCCGGTCACCCTAACGGATGCTCCAGATGAATCGAGTCGACTGCTTATACTGTCTCGTCCGAAGGCCATCATCAGGTACCTCTCCTCCCACTTCTAGACACCCATGGTTTATTTGTACGTCCGCCCCAGTAGAAGTAATCCCGAAATAAGCCAATTCCTCACGGCCTAGAGACATCCTAAACTTTGCTCCAGAGAATCGAGATGACTACTTACCCAAAACTTTTATGGACCACCTTCTCTAACCCTATCGAAGAATCTTCATCCTTGATATACCTATTGCAAAAAAACAACATCTATGCTTCCAGCACTCCCACCCCTATCTACCCATTTAACGCACCTGACCCTGTACCCAACATCTTCCGCACCATTTTATTCTTTTTATTAATTTTTCTATTCAACTACAATGACGTCACCTTAAGGGACAAAAATAGTGATTACCACTGTGAAACAAAACCTAGGAATGTGTTACAACAAGGGAACCAATCATCAACAGATGATCAACTATCAATCAAAATTTCCAGTACCCCCCATCTCCCACCAGAGGATACCACTCCACAGTAGTTCTTCCAAATCCGCAGCCAAGGTTAACAGACGTAGTATAGCAGTATATGTTTATGTTCCAAAGCTGGTTCAGTATTTGTCTTTACGAGCCTAAAAATTCTGATGCCTTCTATATTTCCACCAACAGAAAACGAAAAATAAATTTATAATAAAAGAATTTTCACCAAACTTAAATACCAGAAAAGCCTCTCCCTGCTGAACCAAACCCATACGACAACTCAGCGAAAAACTGCCTAACTTTCAAAGAGACTCCGCGCTAAGCCTGCTTCAGGGTCCACCAGAAGCAGCCACAAGTCCAACCCATCCGTCTTGTGCACATAGAGCGTATCTTAGAATACCAAACGACCACTCGGGTATAACTTATGAGAAAGACGTAGGTGACTGAAAATTATATTAACCTGACTTACAGAGGAACTTGGTGTGCCAGACACTAAATAACAAACTTTCTAAATCTTTCTAGTTAAGTCCAACATCGTAGAGCAACTTTTCCTATGACTAAAAGACTGCTTTCTTAGAACAAAATGGCCAAAAAGCGTAACTTTTCTTTTCAAAACTTCTTCAAAGAAATGGGCATAGGGATCAGCAGGGAGAGTTGCTCCCCAAATCTCTATCAATAATATATATTATTTGTAAATTTATTGATATATCTATTATTATTTATTTATTCTATATTAATATTATTTAATGAGTCTGATTTTTATTAATAAATAGATCACATGATTTTTATCAATTTTTATTCTTTTAAAAAGTTTTTTAATTTTAATAATATTTAGATATATAAAAATATGGAAAAAAGGAATTGGCAACCCCTGTCATGTGACTTCATATACAAATAATTTGTCATCTTCGTGTCATATCCCTAGTTTTCCATTTTTACTATTTATTCTAGGGACAGAATTTTTTCAGCATGAAAAAGCCTATTTGTCACATGTTATTCATCATACTACTAATTTTAGCAAATTTTATAACGCTGGCCAGAATTTTCTTATTTGGAATCAATGTAACATTACACAATCCAAAAAGGCAATTTTATTTCTCTCAAAAATCGAAGTTTTGCATTACATGAAATTCCAAAAAAGAATATTTTTTTTGCTGATCACTTAATTTTGGCCGGAATTATAGGAGTCGCCATGGCGACAGGTCGCCACATAGTAATACCCTAAAAATATTATTTTAGAATTTATTTAACAGTTACCAAAAGTTTTAAATTTTAAAAAAATTTACCAAAGTAAATTTCATTTTAATTTTTATTTGTAATACATAAAATTTTAAGGATTAATTTTACATTCACCTTCAGTAAATTTCATCATGATTTATATTATGTATAAATTTTAAAAATAATTTATCAAAAGATAAATTTTACCTATTTATATTTTAAACCTATTTTTAGTTAGTAATTTTTATCTGATTTAATTATTTTTTTCTTATTTATTTCTTTCTTATATTTTTTTGTTTCTTTTTTTTTTATTATTTTATAAGCAATAGTAATATTATATTATTATTTTTTAATGTCTTAAAAGTAATAGTAATTTGTAATAGTTATTTTTCATTAGTTTTTTTATATAGTGGTATTTTTTTATTTTTAACTCTTGACATTTTTAATTTTGATCTTAACAATTTCAAACTTTAATATTTTAAACTCTGATATAAATTCTGATTTTATAATTTTAAACTCTAATATTTCAAACTCTAATGTGAACTCTGATTTTTACAATTTCAAATTCTAATATTTCAAATTCTGATGCAAACTCTAACTTTTAATAATTTAAATTCTAATATTTCAAATTCTGATGTGAACTTTAACTTTTAATAATTTTAAATTTTAATGTTTCAAATTTAGATACAAACTCTAACTTTTAATAATTTTAAATTTTAACATTTCAAATTCAGATATAAACTCTGATATTTAATAATTTTAAACTCTAATATTTCAAATTCTGACATAAACTCTGACTTTAAACTCTAATATTTCAAATTCAGATGTAAATTCTGATTTTTAATAATTTTAAAGTCTAATATTCAAACTTTAACTAAATTTTGACTTTAATAATTTTAAATTCTGATATTTTAAACTTTAACTGAATTATGACTTTAAAATAATTTCAAATTCTGAATTCAAACTCTGACACTTAAATTTAAAAATCTGATATTTCAAACTCTAATTATAATTTAAATTCTGATGTAATAAGTGATATATTACTAATTAAAAAATTTCTAAGTTTACACGAGATGTCTAGATATGGGTCATGTGATTTTTACTATATGATAATTTGTCCCCCCCCTGTCACACCTTCTGTTTTCATTTTTTTTTATTTATTTTAAGGATTTAGAATTTTTTCAAGGTGTGAAATCATATTCATCACGTCTTATTCATTACATTCTTAATTTTGGCCAGATTTCATAATGTCAGCTAGAGTATCCTTTTTTGGAATATTGTACTATATTACACGATCTAAAGGCAATTTTATTTCTCTTGAAAATCAAATTTTGGATTATACAATATTTCCAAAAAGGCAATTTCATTACAGATCATTTAATTCAGCTGAAATTATGACTCCGTATTCAGACATCCCGTGTATAAATAGAAATTGCCTACTAATTAAATACTAGAAGTTTTATTTTTTCTACTATTTTAATTATATTAATTGTATTGTTTTTATTAGTAGTTTAATAGATATTTGCATATATAATTTCATAAATTTACTAAAATTTTTTTGATAAATTAATAAATATAAAATTATGTAATAAAAATTACATGATATGGTAAAATTAATCTTTAGTAAATTATTTAAAAATTCACTTCCTGATTAATTATTTTTTAAATTAACTCTAGTAAAATAAAATTTACCTTTGGTGAATATTAAAATTATCTATTATTTTAAATAATTTATACTAAATATAATTTATTCTTAATTAATTTTTTTTTTGTGAAGATAAAATGAATATATAAATGCTTTTATTTATAATTAGACAAAAAATAATATGCATTAATTTATTCTTAATTAATTAAGTAATAATATATAATATATATATAATTATAAATATATAATAATTAGATATTAGAAAGTCTTAAAAACTAAAGATAACAGTATATATAGTAAATTGCAGAATAAGAATTTTATTATTAATATATACTATTTGTTTTAAAATAAGTTTTTTAAATTAGATTAAACTAATAATTGCTTAATTTTTTTCTCTATTTTAAAATCAATATTATTAGAATAATTTAAAATAATCTAGATTTTTAAACCTTTTTCAACCCGTAAATGATTAAATATTATAACTTTTTGTATTATTTTTTCTTATAAAAATAAATTTTTCTTTATCTAATAATCTTAAATAATATTAATTTATTTTTATTAATTTTAATATTATTAATTAAAAAGAAATATTTACTATTATATTTAAGATTATTTGGTAAAACTAGGGAATTTAGCAAATAGGTAAAATAACAAAATGTTATAATTTGACAAAATTATATTAAAGTTTTAATTAAAAGTTAGCAAAATTTGACAAAAAATGAAATCTGTTAAAACCAAACTATAGTAAAAATTTGGCGAAATTAAGTGCAGGATTTTAAAAGAGTTTAGACAAGTAATCTTAATTATATTAAATTTAAAATTATAATTTATTTTAAATTTTATATTATAATATATTATAGTATTTATTTTTTTTATATAAATATGAAAACTAATATTTTAAATACAAAATCTTTATAATAAATAATAAAATATATAATAACTAAAATTTATAAAATATAAAATATAAAAAATTACTAAATGTTATTTTTTAAGAAAAAAGTTTTGTTTAATTTATAAAAAATTTGAAAAGTCAATATATAATCTATAAAAAATTTGAAAAACTTATAGAAAATTTGTGAAATTAACATATACTAGCTATTTTTTTATATAAATAAATATTCAAATAATTATATTAGTTTAAATAAGGGAAAATTTATTTCTCATCCTAGGGTAAGATCAATATTACTCATCCCCTGATCATATTTCCATTTTTGGCATCACCTTTAAACAATGTTTATTTGTTTATCATTCTGATAATAAACTTTTCAAATCTTTTTTTCCTTTTTTTCTTTTCTTTCTTTTTGTTTTAAAAATTTATTTTAGAAGTTTTCATTAATTAATAAAGCTAAATATTTTTTAATAGTAGTTTAGAACTTGTATAAAATTTTATCATAAAGTTATATTTTAATAATTTCAATAAATGTGCTTTTCATATTGTATAGAGATTTCACAACATAATTTTTTATTTTAGTTAAACTAAATAGATAAAAAATACTTAAAAT
>QKYT01000057.1:211407-261190 GCA_003550305.1 Glomus cerebriforme | reverse complement strand
GCATCTGGGGCTGGGGCACCACCAGCTGGGGCTTTTCCTGCGTCACCTGGGGCACCACCAGCTGGGGCTTTTCCGGCATCTGGGGGTGTGGCACCTCCTGCTCCAGCATCTGGGGGTGGTGTGGCACCTCCTGCTCCAGCATCTGGTGGTGGTGTGGCACCTCCTGCTCCAGCATCTGGGGGAGCTCTATTATCAAATATTAAGAGAAGCAAAACGTTTAGAAAAATTCAAATGATTTAACAAAAAAGAATAAAAATTTGTAGGAAAACTTACTGTGCAGCAACATAAGTTACCAAGATAAAGAGAACAGCGAGAAGAAGGGAGATACGTGTGTTGTATTTCATTTTGTATGTGATATTATTATTAAGAAAGGTAAATATTATTAATTTTTTTTTTAAAATCAAGGATTTTTTTCTTTATTATTATAAGAATGAAAGTTTGTTTTTTTTTTGAATCCTTGGTTTGTTGTGATTTGAGTTGAAGGAAAAGTGGGCTGTATTTATTAGATTTTTTCGAATATCATATATATATTGTCTTTGTTAAATATAATATGATTTGCTTTGAATAATAATCTTTCTATATTATTATTACAGCCACTCTAAGATACATTTGAAATGCGCATCTTACATAAATAAAATTATTAATATTATTTTATTTTTTACAATATATACAATATTTATTATTTTTATTTTTTAATGTATAATTTCCCGTGCATCGCTCAATCAGGATGGATTGTTAATCAAAATTGGGTTTTTTTTTTAAAGTAACAAATATATTTATTTAGGCTGAATTACAAAAGGGATGACAGAATTTTTTATAAGTGATACAATACTTAACGCCAACACTAAACTACAAATACTAAAGCAGTAATGTATTACTTGCATATCAAAATTTTATCAAGTAGCACTTATGTTACAAATATTAATTTATGATTTTTTTTTTCCAATCAACGTTAGAATATTATTTATTCAAAAAAAAAAGGGTTTCTCTTAATGAAAGTTCCCGGTTCACATGCGGTTATTACTAAAGTTTTAAGCCATTTTTATTATAATTATGAATATGAATATGAAACATTCGGCCATATAATTTCTCCAATTAATCATGAAATTATGAATATTACCGGCAGTCTACCCAAAAAAAAATAAAGAAAAATTCAAAAATGTATCACAATTTGAAACATACTAAATAATATTTATTTTTCGCACTTGTTCTTTTCGCTTCGATGTGTGCTTCAACATGTACTTGCGCGTGTGTTTTACATAAATGTGACAAAATTTGTGAGACCATCATGTAAGGAGAAGGGGGGACGGGGATGAAAAAGAAAAAAAAAATATTTTTTTTTTTTTCACAAAACAAAAAACAATAATATTATATTATTGTTGACTGCTCCACTAAATGGCGCCACTAATTACGGAAATACGAATTATTTCATAAAGACTTTTGATTATTTCGAATTAAAAAGTATTTCAATAAAGGACGATAAATAATTGGATTTAATTAATAAAAATCCATATAAGGATATTATAACTGCAAGTCAATAATAACTAATATTACCAATAAGATGAATTAATATTTTAATTGTGTTCCTTGATGAACAACAGATGGTTCGGTTTTTCGGCTCATGCGGTCAAACCCTGGTATTCATTTCATCCTAAATCAGGGAACTTAATAAATTACAGATCAATGTAACAATCATTTTTTTTTAAAAGATCGAGAACGCAAAGGAGGATATTAAAAAAGTAACAATCGAATGATAATCATGTTGAAGTACAAAAAAAAAACCCCCTTAAAATTATCGTTCATTGGTAATCTATGCCCTTCCTCTAGTTGGGCACAATATGCAAATTAATTTAACACAAAAAAAAAAAAAAAACAAAAATAAACGGACAAGGGATGAAGAAAAAATAATAACAATAAAAAAATATATATTATATGGGTGACAAATAAAAATTATTATTACACAACATTAGATTATTTCTTGTGGATAAAAATGGAAAAAAAATGGAAATTATTTATTATTAAATGCATAAGTGAGGAATAAATAGACACAGTAACCTAAAAATGACAAATTTAAACAATAAACGATCCTTTAAGGGAAAAAAAATCACTGAACATCGGCCGGGTAACTGTCATCGCACAATGCAATATAAATGCAGTATGACACACATGCTTTTTACCTTCTCCACAGGTTTGTAACTCCGAATTCTGATCAACAAAATTTAAGTTTCTCGGGTGTAAATTATTATTTATTTTTAATTTTTTTAGTAATAAATAAGAATTAATTTCTTTTATTGTGTTAAACTTACGGGAAAGAAAAGATGTCGGCTTTTCCCGTTTAGGATCATAACATATAAAAATAAATGGGAATAACTTCATATAGGAATAAATTACCCATATAAACAGAAGACAAAATAAATAATGTGTACAGGAGAGTTCTATCTATCATACATAATCTAAATAAACATACATGTACGTTAGATTAGAAATTTTTTCGAACGAATACGTTTTTGTCAATCTTCCTTCCATCTGTTTATCGTTACAATATAGATGTAAGAGTGAAACACCAAAAAAATTTGCAATAAGCACGACATTTTTTTTGCAATAAACTAATAATAATAAAATTTACAATTCGAAAATCACCAAACTTTATAAAGTTACGTTGAAGATTGTTCTTTCTAGAAATTTTGATATTCTTGCATATGGGCGTTTTTATTGTTTTAATTAAGAAAAATATTTAAAATTAGAGAAACACAAGTTTTTAATTTTAGTAATAATTCGGAATTAAATAATTGAATTGAACCTTAATTTTTATTTTTATTTTTGAAATTAATCGTTCCTGCATAATATCAGGAGAAACCCTTTTGGGTAATAATAGATTATGTTTATCATGATATAATCATTCTATTGTAGTTACAAATCCTTGCATCTTTTTTGATGACAAATAGAAGGCTAAAAAAACTTTTCGTTCGTATGTTTAAATGTATACCAAATAAAGACTTGTAATTTTTAATGTTCTCATGTGCAATTTATCAATCTATTTTTTTTAAGATAATTTCCCACTTTCATACTATGAGGACAAACTTCTTTGAAATTCGGGGGGATTTCTTTTTTCTTTTTTTTTTACGCGAAAAAAAAATCAATACATGCAAGTAAAAAAGAAATTCATTTTGTTTAATTTTTTACAATATGGAAGTCGCAAACAAAATGCAAGAAATTGTTTGTTATTCCATTGGAACCGATTAAATTAAATTATTGTTTTTTCTTCTAAAAAAAAAAACCCTTTTTAATGTAATTGTAAATGAAAATTCCCTTTATAGGGATTCCCCCCGATCACCATTGTAAAATTCATTTTCTTTCTCATGGAAATTATGCAAAGTCATGTAAATTAAATTAAAAAAAAAACAATAATTTTGTTTTATATTTTCTATATTTGAACTTTTTGGACCTTTCCAATAAGTCATTTCTGGTATATCTGGTATTCCTGATACAATATTCCCGATACAATATTCCTGATACAATATTCCTTATCATGACATTTGCGTAATTTTAAAATAGCCAGTATATAACACGTTATTTTACTATCCCTGCTCATTAAATAGGTAGAAATTTAGGGCCTAAAGCCTTTTTAAAGAAGTAATGTAACTCAAGCCTTCTTTCTCGAGATCTTATGATCGAAGTTTCTCACTAATAGACAAATTGAAGAACTTTTTTAAACGAATAGATGAGTTAAATTATTCTACTATTACCTATATGTTAACATTATTGAACCTTTTCAATATGTGTAAAAGTCGTTGAAATTTACATAATCTACATAAAAAAAGGGATCCCGTTTTTAAACATATACTAAAGTAATATCCATAGTAATCTTTTGATTCTTCGATTCAACTTGAAAATGATCATTTTGCTAAAAACCTTATTTGAATTGCGAATATGTAAATTTGTAGAATCATACCATTCTTTTTAAGAAAGAATAGAAACAAATTTTGTTAAAAAAAAGAATAAATAGAAAGCGATATTATTATTGTGATAAATTTGTCGAAAATTTTTTAATTATAATGCATCTATTTTTGATTTTCTACCACTTTCATACCAGAATATTTTTCCTAAATTCATGTTAACGCAAAAAAATCAATACATGCAAGTCAAAAAAAGAAATACATTTTGTTTAATTTTTGCAATATGGAACGCGCAAACATAATGCAAGAAATTGTTGAAACCGATGCAATTCTTGCTTTAATCAAATTATTGTTTTTCTTTTTTCCCTTTATAGAAATTCTCATGGAAATTATGCAGATAAAACAATAATTTTCTATATTTGAGCTTTTTGGACCTTTTCAATAAGTCATTTCTGGTATACCTGGTATTCCTGATGCAATATTCCTGATGCAATATTCCCGATACAATATTCCTGATACTTTTTCGTTTGTTATTCACATAAAATGTGACATTTGTGTAATTTAAAAATAACGATATTACATACATCATTACTAGCAAATTAAAACACAGACAAATTGTTAATTATTCTGCTATTATTTATATATATTAACATTATTGAACCTTTTCATCATGTCTAAAAGCCGTTGTAATTTACATAAATTCTTACTAGTAAGTGCATTACTATCCCTAGTTATTCTTGTTATTATTTGAAGTTATATAAGTGACGTATGACGTGTCGACGTTAATGTAATGACGTGTTAATAAGATTTATTCATATCAGTTTTAGAGTTCGATCTCGTGGTAATCATCATTTTTGGATTAGTAAAACGCGTATTTATGATTATTTAGACTTTCTCCTAATAAAACACGTACAAAAAAAACTATTTAAAGGTTTATTGACTTTATTTCTAAATATCGTTTCTTACTTCATCTGTTTATTTTATTTTTTTTTCAAAGATACAAGAATATGACACGAGGAATTTCTTTATCACAAGACTTGAAGCTATTAGTTAACAATCAAAGATACAGTGATATCGAAATTTTATGTGAAGATGGTGTCAAACTATATGCCAATCGAGCTTTATTGGCCGCACGTTCAGAGATTTTTGATGGATTACTTTATAATGGAATGAGAGAATCTTTTGACAATAAAATATCCTTTCCAGAAATCAGTTCTTCAGTGATGGAAATTGTATTGGAATTTTTATATACCGGATGTGATTTGAAGGATTATTTGACTCATGATAATATTATAGAACTGTATCATGCAGCAGATTATTTTCAAATGTTTGATCTTCGAAATTCAATTATTAAGATAGTTGATGATATTCTTAATACGAATCTTAAACAAAGTTGTGCGCCAGAATTATTGACAAGAGCTATTACAAAAATGTCTGCATCAGCAGATTGTGAATTCATAGATTTGTTGATTGAATCTGTAGCAAAAATTAATTTGGAATCTATTGGATTTGATAGATTTTCTCTCAAGGCATTATTATGTCTTTTATCTCACACTCAAAATAATAAGATGATCCCCTTTGCTACACCTGAATACACTGTATTCCGTTACTCATTGATTCGAGTAACTGATCAAATATCCAAAGATGCATCTTCAATACTTGAAATTTATTTACCACCTTTGAGTAAAATTTCTGGTCATCCGATTCAAGTTGATACAGTTGATGATCCAAAATTTGTTGAGATTCGTTCAGAAATTATTCAAATGTTCACTCCTTTATTTGAATATATTGAATTTTGGCGTATTGATGCAAAAATCTTGCACTATATAATTGAACCGTTAGAAATAATTCCAAAAGATATAATGTTTGAAATTTATCGTACCATAGCAAAACTTAATAAATCACAAACGCCTGATACGCGTGGAATTCCCTATATATACATTGAGGATAGTGCAGAATATGTTTGGGATATGAATTTTTGTGGATCACAACTTATTGTTGAAGATGTTGAAAAGACTATCGTTACAGCGATACCAGAATGCACAAATAATCAAAGTGTAAGAGCTAAAATCGCTATGATCGATAGGGGACAATATGAATGGGATGTCATCATCGAATCCATGTGTGATAATAATATATGGGTAGGAGTCATGTCCGAGGAGAACTTTGATTATAATAAATCTGCTTGTGATCAACCGAATGGATGGGTTTATGGTTCTCAAGGTGTTTATACTAATAATAACATTAATATAAAATGTGATACATCATTTTCTGTTGGGGATAGAATTACAGTTCATTTAAATATGAATAACAAAACTTGTGTTTTTTCAGTTAATGGAAAAATACAAGGCACCGCTTGGAGTAATCTTCCTTCAAAGCTTTATCCTATTGTGTCATTTTCTCATCCTGGTCGTATTCGTATACAACCCCCACAACCTCGAGAAATTTATGAATTGGATTAAAATATTATTTTTGTATTATGAAATCTTATTGTTTACTATATTAAATAATTGAATATATAGAACTTTCGTTGCACGTGACTCTATGTAATCCATTTTTCATATAATCATTGTCTGAATGTCTTTTACAAATTTTGAACCATGTGTTATTAAATGCTTTGCTAATTGGTCCAAAAATAAATTGCAGAAATTTGAGGAATAGGAGATAATACTAATTTATCATAAGTTAATATATTTTAGGAAATAATATTTATAAAAAATTTGGTTAATCCCGCATTGTGCTATAAATGTATAAACGTGATAATCGTTTATTCAGTATATAAAAGGTAATGATATAAAATTTGTGAGTCCATTCATTTTTTTTTTTAAAAAAAAATTTTTATATATAAAGGTAAATTATGTCGTTCCTTTTTTTTTTTTTATTTTGTTAAGTTTATTAAGTTTATTAAGTCTATTTATTTTTGCAAAAAAAATTACATATATATTTATTAATATGACTCAAAAAGGTGCATTTTTTAAAAAAATAATTGTTTGATAACCTAAATTATAAAAAAAAAATTATACATATAAATATATATATTTTTTTTTTTGATAGATGTTTATATCGCTGCTATTGCAAGAACACCTCTTGGGGGGTTTAATGGATCATTAGCATCATTTTCTGCTATAAAATTAGGTTCAATTGCTATTGATGGTAATCGATCGATCATGAATTATTTTTATCTTAAATAATTCCAAAATTATTGATTTTTTTTTTTTTTTGTATATTATAGCTGCTTTAAAGAAGGCTAAAATTGAACCTAATAGCGTTCAAGAAGTTTTTTTCGGAAATGTTCTTTCAGCCAACCTTGGTAAGGATTTAAAATTATTTGAATTTGTTTTAATTGAACATTTAAAAAATTTTTTTTCTCTCGATTATAGGTCAAAATCCTGCTCGCCAAGTTGCCCTTGGTGCGGGTCTTCCCGATACTGTGGTTGCTACTACTGTAAATAAAGTATGTGCATCTGGTATGAAGGCCGTGATTTTAGGTGTTCAAACGATTATCACCGGTAATGCTGATGTAAGTTCGCGAGATTAATTCATATACGAATGTTTGCTAGAAAATTTTCTAACTAAAACATCCTTTTATTAATAGATTATTGTTGCGGGTGGTACTGAATCAATGACAAACACTCCTTACTATGTACCTAATGCAAGATTCGGATCTAAATATGGAGATCAAACTCTCGTTGATGGTATTGTTAAGGATGGTTTAACAGATGTATATAATAATTATCTTATGGGTATGGCAGCTGAAGAATGTGCAAATGAATACAAATTTTCTCGTAAGGATCAAGTAAGCATGAATAATATATTGTTTTTTTTTTTTTAAAAAAAAAAAAGAAATTTTATCATAACTTACATATTCGTTTAAAGGATGATTACGCCATCTCTTCTTATCAACGTGCACAAAAAGCTTATGCTGATGGACTTTACGTTGATGAAATTGTTCCCATAACTGTTCCGGGTGGTAGAGGAAAACCTGATAAAATCATCACTCAAGATGATGAGATTTCAAACGTAAAATAAGTTGTTTATATATATGGCTTATACTATATTATTTTATTTAATTGAGAATTAAAAAACAACCTTGCATTTTTTTTTTATATTATAGCTCAATGTTGATAAGTTGCGTGCAGTACGCCCAGCTTTCACTGAGAAAGGTTCAGTGACAGCACCAAATTCTTCACCATTAAGTGATGGAGCTGCAGCCATCGTTTTGATTAGTGGTGAAAAAGCAAAAGAATTAGGTGTAAAGACTATTGCTAAAATTAATGGATGGGGTGATGTTGCTCAGGTAATTAATTAATAAAAAAAAACTTTATTTTAAAATATACAACTAAAAATTTTCTCTTTTCTCTTAAAATTTAATAATTAAAAGGCACCATCTAAGTTTACCACATCACCTGCATTAGCGATTCCAAAAGCATTAGCACATGCAGGAAATATTCCAATATCACAAGTAGATTATTTTGAAATTAATGAAGCTTTTTCAGTAGTAGCATTAGCAAATTTAAAATTACTTGATTTAGACAAAGATAAAGTAAACGTATTTGGAGGTGCTGTTGCGATGGGTCATCCATTAGGATGTAGTGGTGCAAGAATTATTTGTACTTTAATTAGTGTGTTACAGAAAAAGAGTGGTAAAATTGGTGTAGCTGGCGTATGTAATGGTGGTGGTGGTGCTAGTGCAATTGTTATTTCATTATAAGGTTCAGATGAATTATGTTGTTTATTTAAACTATTATATTAATTTATGTAAGAAAATAAATTTAATAATATGGTATACTATTTAACTGAATTAAAAGGAATACTTTGATATAATATTACAAAAAGTTATTGAATATTTAATAATATGCTGTAATTATAAGATTTTGTTATACGGTGCTCCCTGCATTCGGTATTATAGACACGGCTGAAATTAAGAAATTAATCACCAAGAAATCATTGGCATACATTTATATTATCCTATTTCCACTTTTATTATAACAGAAATATGCTTTTCAGTTTATACTTGCATTTTCTCAATATATTCATTAAGATAATAATCAATATT
Organism: Glomus cerebriforme; assembly: GCA_003550305.1. Classification (NCBI taxonomy): domain Eukaryota; kingdom Fungi; phylum Glomeromycota; class Glomeromycetes; order Glomerales; family Glomeraceae; genus Glomus; species Glomus cerebriforme. Next base: position 252,238 of record QKYT01000057.1, on the reverse strand, counting down.
AAACAATTTTATTTTTCAATATTTAATATAAAATAAATTATATCACAAATTATATTACAGACATGGAAAAGGCCATTTTTCCCAAAAAATTCTGACCAAATTTTTCACAAAATAAAAATACATTCTGAAAGCTTTATTCACTATAGTGATAGGCTAACAGCCTTCAAGATCTTAAGTAGTAATGCTTCTCTTACTATTTAATGTCTAATAAAGTTATTTAGGTTGTTTAGGCTTTATTTATTTTAAATATATTCATAATTTCTTGGATAATAGCCTTAAATAATATTACTAGAAGTGTTTAGTATTTTAAACTACCTAGTTTTGCACAAGTTTTATTTCCTTTGAAAGTCAAAAAAGAAAAGGAATAGAAAGTTTTGTAAAGAAAAGAATGACTTTGAGATTTTGTGGATGAAATTTTTGCAAAGGATTTGGAGGAAAAAAATAGAACCTGAAAAATTCTCATATAAGTAAGATTTTAAAAAATTTTTTTACTAATTGCTCTACAAAGTTAGTATCTAACCTTATTATTATTTAGTATATTTGTGATTTTTTTCTTATGATTTAATATTTTATTAAAAATTGTAAATAAATAAAAATATATAGATTAATTATCTTATATTAATTAAAATTTTGTCTAAAATTAAGCATATGCAAATTCTTATTTCATATAATTATTTTATATTGTAATACTTTACATATATAAGAATTTTTCAGATTTTTAGAAGATTATTTTCTTTTGAAATATTATTTAGTATTTTTTTTTAGATTTACTTTAAGTTATATAAAGTCAAAATTAAAATTCAAAAGTTGAAATATTTTAGTCTAAAGGTTTAAAATTAGTTAAAATTATATCATATCATATGATTTTAAATAGTTATTGATAAAATAATTTGAATAGTGATAATTTTATTAAAAACTAATTACTGGATACTAAGATAATCAATTTTGAAATTTCATGCATATTATTTATTAATTATAAAATTACATAATATAATATTTTAACTTTTAGAAAAATCTATATCAAAATTATTTTGGCTAGTATTTTAGCTATTTTGACCATTTTAATTATTTTAATTTTGGTTTTATATATATTTTAAGTTTTTTATAATTAATATAGTTATTTTGAAAAATAAAAAAAATAATTAACATAAGAGTAATTTGATGTAACTTATTAATAATTGGCTCTTAAAAAAATGATATGAATATTATATAATAATTATTAAATTTTTTTAGGAAATTGCTAAACATCACCTAGGTAATTGTCATCTGAATGATTATCACCTGAGCGATTGTTACCTGGGTCTTTGATTATGTGGCAAATTTAATATTTTTTGATTGGCCACATGATCACATCATGTTTATTTGTATATCATTAAATCTTGTTTTTAGTATAGGTTTGTTTTCTTTTTCTTTTATTTTTATCTCTAACTTATATTCTTATACTTTATTTCTTACTAACTCTATTTTATTATTTTTAGGTCCTTTAGTTCCTTCTGGTTCTGCAATTAAGGTTTAGTTATTTTTCACTTTACATTTCATTTCTTACTCTTTTTTTATTTTTTTTTATATTTTTATTGTTTTTGTTTTATATTTCATTTTTCATTTTTCACTATTTTTATTTCATTTTTTTTTAGATCTTTTAGTTCTTTTGGTTCTACAATTAATAAAGGTATGTTTTTTATTTTTTATTTATTTTTTTTTTATTATTTCAATCTTATATTTCATTTTTTACTAACTTTATTTTTTTTTACTTTATAGTTTTATTTTTACTTAGTTTTCTATCATTATCTTTTGCTACTCAACCTCCTATCATAATCATTTTTTTATTTTTTGTCTCTCATTATTTTTCATCTATCATTTTTTATTACATTTTTTCATTTTCCATTATCTCTTTTTCTCTCTTATTTACTTCTCATCATTCCTTTTCATCTCTTATCATTCCTTTTCATCTCTCATCATTTCTTTTTATCTTCCATCACTCCTCTTTGTCTCTCATCACTTCTTTTCGTCTTTTATTACTCCTCTTTATCTTCCATCACTTTTTTTCGTCTTTCATTACTTCTTTTTATCTTCTATCACTTCTTTTCGTCTCCTATCATTCCTCCTATCACTCCTTTTCATCTTCTATTATTCCTCTTCGTCTTCCATCACTCCTCTTCGTCTCTTATCACTTCTTTTCATCTTCCATCACTCCTCTTTATCTACCATCACTTCTTTTCATTTCCCATCACTCCTCTTCATCTTCCTATTAATTCTTTTCATCTCCTATTGCTCCTTTTCATCTTTCATCACTTTTTTTCATCTTCCATCACTTCCCATTACTTCTTTTTACTCACTTTCATCTATTATTACTTTTCATTACTCCATTGTTATTTTATTTTTTTATTAGTATCTTTCTTTTTAATCATTATAATTTACTTATCTTTTTTATTTATTGTTATTATTTCTTTTATTTGTATCACTTTATTAAAAATAAATAAAATCATAAATATGTGACTTTAAATTTTAAAAAATTTATTAAATAAGAATTATTTTGAAAAAAATCAGCCTATACATCATGTGACAAAAAAACCCAGGCGATGATCACCTAAATGACAAACACCTAGGTGATATTTAGCAATTCCTTTTAATAATAATTAAATGGAAAATATATTTGATGATCTGGTCACTATGGTGATTCTAATCACTGACTAATTAAATTTCAAAATGTTTTTGTTTACATATATTTACAAGAATATTATTTTTTTTTTTTTATTTTTTTTCATAAAAAAAAACTATTAAATCACTTTTTATATAATAGAATCAAAACTAAACTTAGTTTATTCTAAATATAAATATATTTAAAATAAGCTTTATTATTAGCTTTTTAATGCAAAAAATATATAATTATCACAATTTATTTTGCAGAAACTTCATAGTGCATTTTGAGTATTTTGATCAGAATAAATTACTTCTGAATATCTAAATAAAGTTATTTGCAGGCAGAAACTACTTGCATATAAATTTTTAGCAAGATAACTTTAATGACTGTAAAATTATATATATTTTTCTTAATAATACTAATTTATAAATTTCTTTTTTTTTGTTCAATGATTTCAAAAGTATAATTTGGATATTTTGATCAATGAAAATAATCTACTATAATTTAAACAAAGTTGTTCAGTGGATCAGAAACCACCTGCATATAAATATTTAATAAGGTTGAATTAATACTTATAAAGTTATAATTATTTTGTTTTGGTATTAACTATATATGCAGTACTTTTTTTTTTAGTTTTATATTATTTTAATCAGTTTAAAATTTTAAAATAAAGTACTATAATTTTAATCAAATAGTATTGTATGTTATTATATAAAATTTATTTTTTAAAAAAATTTTTTTTATTGATTTTTCATCCAATTAAAAAATTTGTATAAAATTACATGATTCAGAATGGTCACCATAGTAATGGATCACCAAATAGTAATGCCTATAAAAATAGAAAAAAAAATAAAAAAAAATAAAAAATAAGAATAAAAAAAATTTACAATTTATAAATATTATTAATGATAATTATCATTATATAAAATTTTTTTTTAATTTTCAAAATTTTTTGACTAAAATATTGATTTAATTATAATATAAATATTATTATTAAATTTTAATAAAAATTAAAATTGCCTTTTTTGATTATATAATATAGAACAATTTTTTAAAAAGAAATTCTGGCTGGCATTATGAAATCTATCCAAAATTATAGATATGATAAATAAAATATAATAAATAGGATTTCACATCTTGAAAAATTTTATCTCTAGAATAAATAGTAAAAATGAAAATAGAGGATATGATATGGAGGTGATAAATTATTATATAGTAAAAATCACATGATCCATGTCCAGATATTTTGTGTAAACTTAAAAATTTTCTAATCAAATTAATATTTTTATAACAAATGGTTTTTTTATTTTAATTCTGACCATAATTATAAATTTCAACTGGAATTAAGTGGTAAATTATAAAGATTACTAATGCTAGTTGATTAATAAAAAAATTAACTAATAGGTCATATTTTATTGTAAGAAGAATATAAAAATTTTTTTTTAAAATCAGAATTTTTAATATTTCAGAAAATTAATAGTAATATCTAGAAAGGTATTGGTTGTGAAAGAAGTAGTGAAAGTGGATGAGAGGAAAGGGAAGGAGGATATATATTTCTGAAAATTGTATTATTACCAATACTATAATTAGTGTTCTAAAAAAAATTTGATCTGATCTAAATCTGCAGATTTGATCTGAAACAGATTCAGATCTAAGATCTGTAGATCTAATTTGAATCAAATAAATCTGATTTGAATCTGATCTGATCAGATTAGATCATGATATAAAAAAATCTGGATTTGATCTGATCAGATTCAGATTTTCATATATTAAATATCAATAAAATAAAAAAAAATCTTTTTTATTTTTATTTTTTTATGACCTTTTCCTTTTTTTTTTTAAAGATGGAACCTGGATGAATGAAGAAACCTGAATGAATAGTTCCTGAATGAACTAAAGGTGAGTTCGTTCTTTTATTTATTTTATTAATTATTAGAAAACATAATTAATATTCTCCTTTTCTCTTTTTTTTAGGAAACTGAACAAATGGATAAAGCTGAATGATTAGGATTTTGGATGAATGTAAAGTTTATTCTTTTTTTACTTTATTAATTATTAGGAAAAGTAATTAACATTTTCTTTTCTCTTTTTTTTAGGAAACTAAATGAACAGATGAAGCTGAATGAATTGAACTTGAATAAATAAACTAAGAGGTTAGTTCATTTATTTTTTTCATTTTTTTTTACTTTTAGAGAATATAATTAACATTTCCTTCTCTTTTTTTAGAAAACTGGATAAACAGATGAAGCTGAATGAACAGAACTTAAATAAACGAACTAAAAGATGAGTTTATTTATTTCTTTCATTTTTTTACTTTTAGGGAATGTAATTAATGTCTTCTTTTTTTTTTTTAAGAAACTGGATGAATGGATGAAGCCGAATGAATAGAACTTGAATGAATGAACTAAGAGGTTAGTTTATTTATTTTTTTTTATTTTTTTTACTTTTAGAGAATGTAATTAACATCTTCCTTTTCTTTTTTTTAAAAAATCAGATAAATGGATGAAGCTAAATGAACAGAACTTGAACAAATGAATTAAAAGGTTAGTTTATTCATTTCTTTTCATTTTTTTTTACTTTCAGGAATGTAATTAATGACTCCCTTCTCTTATTTTTAGGAAACCAGATGAATGGATGAAGCTGAATGAATGCAACTTAAATGAACAAACTGAGAGGTTAGTTTGTTCATTTTTTTTTATTTTTTTACTTTTAGGGAATGTAATTAACATCTTCCTTCTCTTCTTTTTAGGAAACTGAACAAACAATTAGATTCAGATTGGTTCAGTTTTGGATTTGAATCAGTTTCAATTCAGTTCAGTTTCAGATTAATTAGATCCAGATCAGTTCAGTTCAAATCTGAATTAGTTTTAGATCAGTTCAAATCAGATCTAGTCAGATTCAAATCAGTTTAGATCTGTTTCAGACTGGATTCAGATCAGATCAGATTTAAATCAAATCTGATCTGAACTGATCTGTTTAGAACACTATCTATAATGCTTTGAATACTTTAATAGTACCTGTTTAGGAAAAGAAAATAATATATAATCTAATATTAAATTTTAACAATAAATTAAATGAAATGGAAAATATTATAATAGAACCATTTTATGAATATGGGAATATTTTATACTAAAATTGTTATTATCAGTATATAAAAAAATATTGAAATTTTTATGTTTAACTAATTCTATTATAATTCAATAAGATGTCAAAATACTTGAAAATTATTAAGCAAAGAGATATTTAACTTATCCAAATTTATCATGACCAAATTGACAGAATAAAGATTGACCAGAATATTGGTATATTCAATGGTAAATGGTTTATTTGTAAAGATCAGGATGATATTGGGGAATTTAATTGTTGTAAGATTGACTTAGCATTAACGAAACCACAAGAAAATCAATTAAATTAGTAAAATTTATTTATATTATCTAACAGTACAAGTAATTTATACACGTGTTCCATGATGACTTATGCATGCACTTATTAGTTAAATATATTAAATAATTAAAACAACACAAAGTTCGATTTTTAAACCGTATTAATCAATATGATATCAGATGGCACGGGCCCCGAGGGACCCCGACTGAAATATATTATCCGAAAATTTGGTATTACAAAAATGGAATAGAACAAATAGGCTATTAAAAAAAGAGGTTTATCTCAGTTTTTAAAATATCCCTTCCTCCCCCCTCACTTTTTCACGATGGAAAAAATTCCACCTGAAATTTTCTTAGAAATTTGCATTCATTTATGTGTTAAAGATCTTTATACATTAACTCTCGTATGTAAATTATATCGTAAAATTCTGTGGACAAAAGCCATTTCAATACAAAAGATTTGGACATGTTCAAGAATTCTTTCATTTGATCCACTTTTACCTTATCCTTTATTACCACCATCAAAATCTATGAGCGAACAAGAATATATTTGGTTTACTATGTTAGCTGATAAATGTAGTATTTGTAAAACTAAAATTGAAAAACAAAATTTATTTGGTTGCAGATATTGGGAGTTTAGTAGAATTTGTTGCAAAAAATGTATCGAAGAAAAAACTATCAGGCAAGAAGATTTTTTTTTAAATTATTACTTTAAAAATAATGTAAACCTGAAAAAAAAATATTCATTAAGTAATTAAATAAACTTACATTATCATTAGTGTTCCATTCATTAAAAAGGATATACCAAAAATACCAAAAGATTTATCAGGATGTTTACCATATCATGAAAGACGTGTGTTAAATGTAGGAGATGAAAAACTTTATTGGTTAGATGATTTACGATCAATTCAAAAGAAATATTATAGCTTCAAAAATGAGCAAGAAAAAGATAACTGGGTTAAAGAGAAACAACAAGAAGTTAAAGAATTTATGGATGAAATACGTAAATATAAATGGCAAGATGAATATGTATATTTCTTTCCTTATGCTTTTAATGTTAATATTTAAAGAAGGAAAGGTAAGTCGTATATAGATAAAGGAAATTCCTTGAAAATAATTTAAATTTAGAATGTAAATTAGATTAGATTAGATTATATATTTTTAGATTATTTATATTATAATAGATTTACTAATTTAATTTTCTTAATATTGATTATTATTTATTTAAAATATTTATTTTTGTTAATTAGATTTGGTTACCTTTTGTTATTAAATTTTGTTTTATTTTAAAAGTTTGCTTAACTTAAATATTTGTTCAATGCGGTAAGGTAAGTTTTCGCTTTTTTTTTTGGTCTAGCCAAATAAGGATCTTTTCTAAATGTGTTTAATTACTTATCAAATAAATAAATTTAATAAGTAATTTTAGTATTTGCTAACAATCGGAAATAGTATTCCAATAAACTTTTGATAAACTTGTGAGTTTATTAATTTCCAAGAATAATTCATAGTACAAGTCGAAAGATTAATTTACTGTATTTAAATTACAATTTTGATTTAGTTCTTGCAACAGTTGCAGTTATCAAACCTATATATATTTTTTTTTAAAAAAATTAGTATTAAATTTAAAATGAATTAAAAAGTTAAAAATCTTTAATACTTACCTGATGGATCACTTATAGGATAATAAATATCAGTATCTTTTCCAGTATTTTTTAATCCAAATCTATTAAGATCATAAGCAAAATAATGCTTATTTGGTAATTCAAAATGAATAGAACTAATTTGTTGAAATTTTTCTAAAGCAAGTTTAGCCATAAGGTATAAAGTTGCCTGTACTGAAGCACTATTATCTGTAGAAAAGGTGTCTAAAATAATTTGTCTAATCGAACCAAAGATATCGTCGAAAGGAATTTGTGAAATCAAAGATATATTAGGAATATAATAATTCCAAGTTGCATCTATACTGGTTGAGAGGATACGGTCATCGGTTTCTGGAAGAGTTGTATCTACACAAAAGAAAAAAAAATAATAAATATTCAATTAAGTGATTAGATAAAAAGATTTTTAAGAATAATTTACATTTATCTCTCAAGAAACCGTAGAATGCTGAACCGGTAGTTTTCAACACCAACAAATCTTTAAGACCTGACTCTATTTCAACAACCACGTCTTTTTTCCTGGAAACAATGACTTTCGTATTTCGAGTTTCTTCTCCATCTCTTAAAAAAGAATGATCATGTAATTTTCCATTAACAAGCATTCTTGTCCATTTATATTTACTTATCCAAATATGGGCTTTGGATACATGAGAATAAGTCGAAATAAAATGTTGTCCAATTTCAACGGCAAATGCTTCAATGCGTTGAACATTAGATGATTGTTTGGCAAGAATATAAATAGTGTTTTTCATCGTATCCGTTGCGACAACAAGTGAATTATCGGCTTTTGTATAAGCGGCATTAAAGTTGCCTTCTAAAAGAACACGAACCTATTTAAATCAAAAGTATTATCATACTATAATTTTGATTTAAGCAGCTAAATAATATTTTTATTACCGTAAGTTCTACAATTTCATGCCAGTTATCTGTACGGATAACTTTAACTAATCGGACTCCATCTTTTCCGTAACTTTGCTCTTTGAGAAATACGTCAGACATACCGGAAAAATTGAGAGAGTGTGCGATTTGGATTATCTATTTTGATTGGATCAGATTCTCTGTTTATTTTATCACAGTATTTTATCATATCATGTCCTATTTTAGATGCTAGTTAATGACGACTATCTTTGATCCGCTTTAAAAAAAATTTCAAAATAATTCACTTCCTAATTTATAATGTCTTCATATTATCCCTCTTATAATAGAAGATATTCACCAGACGATGAGGACAGGAGGAGGCGTAGTAGATATTCTAACGAAGAAGACGACAGGAAACGTCATAGTAGATATTCTGACGATGAGGACAGGAGACATCGTAATAGATATTCTGACGAAGAGGAGGACAGAAGACGTCGTAATAGATATTCTGACGAGGAAGAGAACAGAAGACGTCGTAATAAATATTCTGACGAAGAGGAAGAGAGGGGACACCGTAGTAGATATTCTGACGAAAAAGAGGAGAGAAGAAACCATAGATCATCCAAAAGAAGATATTCGTCCGATGAGGAAAAGGAAAAGAAACATCGTAGATCGTCTGAGGAAGAAAAAGAAAGTAGACATCGTAGGTCGTCTGAAGGAAAAGAAGAAAGGAGATATCGTAAATCGCCCGAGGAAGAGGGAAGGAAACATCGATCGTCCGGAGAAGAAGAGGAAAGGAAACAAAGAAAAAAATCAAAGAAAGAAAAGAAAGAATCAAAAAAACATAAAAGAGTATGTAAATATGGGTAGTTATTAAATTATGTTATGAATAAATATGTTCATATCTGATTTTTATAGTTCATACCCATATATTTAATAATTAACTACATTTTTTTTTTTGTCTTTATAGGAACATAAACCAGATAAAATTTCATATATAGACTTGTCAATTTATTCAAACAACGACAATCCATTCAATGATGCTAATTTGGGAGAGAAATTCTTATGGACTAAGAAGAAGGATCGTGAGAAGAAATTAGGGTTAACTCCTGAAGAGATTTTACGTCAAGAACAACAACGTCGTGAAGAAACACAGGTTGAAATCTTTTAAATTTTGCTTGTTATCGTATTATTTTGCTAATTTTGTTAAATCTTTTTTATTTCAAATATCCTTTGTTATTCATAGCTCGAGCTTGAAAAATTGAAGAAGAGGAGAATAGAACGTGAATTAGAACAACAACTAAGAGACGAAGAACTTGTTATTATCTTTGGGTTCTTGCTCGTCAATTTATGTTCTTTAATAAGTTTTATAAACAAAATTATAATTTATAGGCACGGATGCAACGTGAGGCTGAAATCGCATCTATGGGTGATTGGGCAGCTAAAGAAGATGAAGTATAAATTCAATCAATTCAATTTTGTCTGTCGTATATATGAAAATAATTTAGTTAATTACTAAAGAATTTTTTTTACTTATTTACTAGTTCCATCTTCAACAAGCAAAGCGCCGTGCAGAAATTCGTATCAAAGAAAGTCGAGCAAAGCCGATAGACATTCTTGCTATCAATCTGCGTTTAGCTGATGAAAATGAAGACGTGGATGAAGCTTTGGAAATTGATATAGACGAGCCCTACACTATTTTTGAAGTAAATACGTAATCACAAGTTTAAAATTGGATTTATAATTTAACTATTTTTTTTTCTGATCACAGAATTTGAATTTGCAAGAAGTTGAAGAATTACATAAAGATATCCAGAAATATTTAAGCCTTGAAAAAAATCCAAACAATCTTGATTTCTGGAGGGTAATTAAAAATATTATTATTTTTTTTTTTTTATTCGAGTTTTATCTAATTTGTTATTATATTATACAGGCAATGATTGTAGTATGTGATAACAAGCTTTCCGAACTTCAAGCAGAAGAAAAAAATCTTGCTAGCAATGTTACCGCTGTCGTTAAAGATGACATTAACAAATTATTGGCTGGTAAAACTTATGAACAATTAAACAAATTGCAGACTCAAATTCAACAAAAGTTATCTGGACAAGAAGCTGTGGAAGTTGAATATTGGGAACAGCAATTAAAAACTATAACTGTGTGGAAAGCAAAGGCTAAATTAAAAGTCATGCATGAAATTGTATTACAAAAAAGACTGGAACAATTAAGGAGAAAACAGAGACAGGAGGCTATAAAAGTGCAGGAAGAATTGGAAACTGCGCTCGCATCACATAGTATACAGATTAAAGTAGAAGGACAAGAATCTGTTGACAAGGAAACAGAAGAGGAAGAGGATTATATGATTGAGGAATATGATAGATCAATGAGCCCAAGGCCTTTTGACAAATTACCAAGAGAAGATAAACAATGTGAAATCGTTGACCTTGAGGAAGATATGAAAGCATTGGTAAATCAATTTGAAAAAAAATTTTATGATATTTTGTTTAAATCCTACACTTAATTCTTATTTATTTGAAATTTTATTTTAAAGAGGGAAAAACGTAGGGAGGTTCTTCGCAATCAATTTATTCCTATGAAAGTTCAACAAAAGAAACCTACTGTGGAGGAAGAAGAGGAGTCGGTTGTAAGTGCAACTTCGAGATATTTTTTATTGCTATAAATATTATTAGTTTCATTAAAATTATTTTTATTTTATAGGTTTCAAAAGTATTGTATGAACGAGAAGCTGCTAAAGATTTGGATGAAGATGAAGCGATATTTAATATTGAAGAAGAGTTAGCTAAAACGGTGAATGTTCAATTTTATATGATCAATCTTTTAAGGTAATTAAAATTAATAAATTTGCTTACTAACTAATCTATTCAGACATATTTATGGCAAGATAAATATCGTCCAAGAAAACCTCGATATTTCAATCGTGTTCATACAGGATACGAATGGAATAAATATAATCAAACTCATTATGATAGTGATAATCCACCTCCAAAAGTCGTCCAAGGATACAAATTCAATATATTTTATCCGGATTTAATTGATAAATCAAAAGCTCCAACATATAAAATTGAAAGAGAACCTGGGAATAATGATACCGTCTTAATCAGATTCATGGCTGGGCCTCCTTATGAAGTATGTATAAAATATATTTTCATTAATAACTTAGATATTGAAAATTTATTTTTCTCGTATCTTTAGGATCTTGCATTTCGTATTGTTAATCGTGAATGGGAATATTCTCACAAGAAGGGCTTTAAATCAAGTTTTGATCGTGGAGTTTTACAATTACATTTCCATTTCAAGCGTCATTATTACCGTCGTTAAAAATAGGATTGAAAACATTGGTGAGCTAGGAACATAGGAATAGTTTTAGTATGGATGTATTTACATTGTCAATGACGTCTGACGTCTGAGATACAAAAATCTATAGATTCAAATTACTATGTAAATTTCAAAGTACCAAAACTAATTTTTATTAATAGATTAGGCTTTTGCAAGTTATCGCTATTGCTGGACAGAATAGAGAAAAGAAAGAAATTATACAATATATAATTTTAAAATATCATTCTACTGAATACAGTATATTGTATAGTGATTACAGAATTGTTATATATTTCAATAAAAATATTAAATAGCGAAATTTTATTAATTTAATTAATTTATATTACATATCTACCGTAGTGAGTAATTAACATTAGGGATAAATTATTTTGATAAATTTTAAATCGTTAATTAAAAATCCGAATTACCAGACCACCTTTTACATCCAAACACAATCGATAGTAATTTCTTCGTTAGTACTAATTACCAGAAGGCACACCTACAAAATTTTTAAAAAAAAGTTAGCAAAATATAAATGGATAATAAATATATGACAAAATATTACCATCCGATATAGCATTGACACAAATTCTCAACTGAAATTGCTTGTTGAATCAATTTTTCGACCTGTGACGGCACATCTAATACTTGATTCGGCTTAAAATCTTTGCCTGTAATTATAAATAAGAAAATTACCATTATTATATTCAACGGATATGAAGTCTTTTTAAGTCCTAACCTGTTAACTTATTTGAAATACGATTAATGATATCACGGGCACGACGATTGCTTGAACCTGCTACTGTATGCATGTTTTCGCCATCTATTCAAAATGAAAGACCATTATAAGTAAAATTCAAAATTATACTGATAATGATCAAAATAAATGCAAATTACCTTGTCTTGGACTTGGATTAGCCATAATTCTCCAATTTATTAAAGGATCATGTACGAAAGCTTCAAGAACAGCCATTAAACTTTCTTTGTTCTTTCGTAATACACTCATCACGGCTTCACATGTGGTACGGAAATTTCCTTCTATACCACTTACTTCCATTGCATTAACTAACATGCGCGTTAAACGGAATGGAATTTTTTCTGGATATTTTTCACGAGTCATTGCAACCTATGATAACGAAAAGAATTAAATATAAAAATACATCGTAATAACGTAACCATATTTATTTAATTATTGAAATTGAAATTGTACCTCGAAACAATCACCAAAATCAATATGCACGATCTTTCCTGTATAACGATCAAGCATGATATTTGATGGATGTCTATCTCCTAGTCCAAGGATATAGCCAACCATCGACATTAGAGCTAAGGACCGAGTATAGTTAGTACGTCGTTCCAACCATGCCTCCGAGTTTTTACTCTTAAGCCATAAGACTTTGTAAAGGTCTTGGCCTGTTGTATTAGCTAGTGCAAATTCGAATACTTCCACTTTCTCAATGATAGTACATTGGTCATAATCGGGCGCCATCTGTATAAAATAAATGTAACGATTTAAATTTATAATTGAAAAAATAATTAAATAAGTAAATCAAATTAAACATACCTGTAACATTAAACGATGTTCAATATTAAGGAGAATCTTTTTACTCTCACGATAATCGCGAATTAGAGCATGAAGAGTGTCACAATTTGGTACCCATCCTAGCAGACCGATGTTTGGCGTGAGAGGAGTGACAGTATACCTTTGAATGTGTAAATGTCTCTTAAATGTCTCCGAATCAATGGAGAGGAGAGTGTTAACCAAGCCGAACAATTGCATTACACGTTCGTCTTGTCTCAAATCTTCATGACCTGTTTAAATATAACAAAAATGGGATGTAAATTTATTTAAAATATTCATTCGCGTGACAATTATAATTAAATAACAGAATTCTAACCTTTTAGTAAGAATTGATATTCTTTGCCATCATTACCCATCAAATTTAGTTTTCTAGGGCGCTGTTTAGAAGAAATGATATTGACTGTAGGTATGAAACTTGCTATTTTGGTTACAGGTTCTCCGCTTTTGTATGTACCTAAAAATTATTCGACATATATATATATATATAAAAATAAAAAAATAATAAATTATCGTATAAATTTATAAACAAACCTGGAACTGCCAATTCTAAATCCCTTGCCGCGAGTAATTTTGGCGAAACGTATTGAAGTTCAAGAGTAGTAATAGTTCCCACTTGTGCAGTTATTTTTTTAAACATCTAAGTTTAATGGACGTAAAATAAATAATATTTAAATTATGATACTTCTTTTTAATGAGGATAAAAGAAAAATAAAAAAATCTTACTTCGTGATAGATTTGCCAAGCTTGAGATAAGAAAGTCATATCTCCTGTCTGTTTATATTTCTTGCACCACCCACCGGCTTCTTGAAGTTCTCTGCCATATGCTTGTACAAAAGCTACTTCTCGCAAAGTTTCAGGACCACGATCAAGGCGTTCCTGCAATTCATCTAATATATTAAACATAGCTTCAAAGTTACGTTCAATAAAGAATAAACGGGAGGCTTCTTCCAGGTTTTCCATCCATATTTCGTGCCATAAAATCGCGACACGAATAAGTTCTTGACTGACAAGTAAAGCCTATAATATTTGACAGAATTTACATTATGAATAGCATAATTATGTAAAATAATGTTAATAAATATAAATACCTGTTCGACAAGCACAGCACTATGTGCACGTAATTTGTCCATAACTGATTCGGCAGCAGTTTGTCGAGACGTGCTCGGAGATTTCGAAGCGACAGTAAGAGGATAAATTAAAGCTTGTGGATGCTCTTTTCCAACTTCAGCTAATAAATCGTGAATAAGGCGGCGCACTTGTTGATTCGGAGCATGAATACGTGCAATAAGCTATCGTATTTTGTTTATGTGACAAAAATAAAGATAAAATGGTTAATTAAAGAACATTTATTGCGTGCTTTAATAATGAGCAAACCTGTGGAATAACTTCAAGCCATGTATCGATATTGACACTGCTAAATCCTTCTTTAATAGCACTGCATACTTCCTCTTGATAACCATATTTGAACCAAAGAGTAAGCAGTCGCAAAGTATCTTGTAAACAATTGCCTCTTGAAAGAGCGATTGATTTGAAGAAACCTACAAAAATAATCTAAAATTCAGCAAAGAAAATTCAAAGGAAAGCTTATATGTTTTCACTTAGAAATATTGTTTATACCTTGAACAGATGGTACTACATAACGCAAAACTTCTTGATGAATGTCTCCGTTAACTTCTTCGGTGATTGTAATATTTTGATCGGCCGGTGTATTGTTCTCAGTAGAATTTGATTTCTCATAAAAAGAAATGACCTCGAAATTTGCAAGGGCCCATGCATGCCAAGCTTTATACCATTCTTTATCATATTGTGTTGCAAGTAAATATGATTGTAAGATATCGGGAATAGTTTCCTAAAATTTTGTAATTAAGATATTAAATATATATGTATAAATAAAATTTTTAATATATACACATACTCTATCCCAATCTTCTTGTAAGACTTTCTGCCATTCCCCTTTCTTAAGGCAACAGCGCGCGAGTAGTCCAGTGTTGCCGACTCGGTGATGATCGTTCGACATTCTTGCAGTAAAGTCACGTAAGAAACCTAATGCTTCTTCACGATCTCCACTAGCCCACATCCATTTCAAATGTGCGTAAACAACTTGTGGTGAGGCTCTCGCAAGAACCTATATTTAAAAAGTTAATATAATATAGCTAACAAAATAAAAATTTCTTTGTTTATATAATAATTACCGAAGAATGAATAACTTCCAATTTTTGATCGCCAACCAAAAGTTGTTTTAATGTTTTTTCTGCCAACTCAAGACGATCACTCTTACGGCATAAATTAGCGAATTTAATCCACATTTCCATATTTTCTTTTGGTGAAATTACCAATGTTCGAACCTTGAGAATTTGTTGCCAAACATCTACATTGCGTTGGCATCCCTTAAGTCTATGATGTTTTTTTGTTTATGAATATAATAAAATTAACAATCCGTAAATTCCCTTTGAATTTACTTGATGCTGCGCTACCTAGACATTAGGATAAATAAACATACCTCTTCATCCAAGTTTTTCTGATGGTTGCTTGACGATCAGGCTGGTCGGCATATTGTTTGTATGTTATTATTTCTTCTAATTCTGCTAACATTTGAACACGAACTACAACACTAAATAAAGTAGATTAAATGATTAATAATCATCAAATTTAATTCATGTTTACTAACTAGTACTTACTTGTAGGCTCTATTATAACTTTCACCAACAAGAGCTGTCAATTCTGTGTCTAATAAATCTCGAGTTTTATCAATATGACGAACAGCCTCTGAATATTGGTTCTTGTGTAAAGCAATAATAGCTTGATAGAATGGTCTATAGTAGTTATCGGACTTAATATTTGTAATGTAATCTTCCATTAAACTCCATTGACCTAAAGACCATGCACCGGCAGCCGCAAAAGTGGCCATTGACTTACGATTTTCAATATCTGACTCGGGCCATTTTTCTTGGACAAGTTCAGAAAGCCCTTCCCAATTACCCAGTGAATGTAAGCAACGCATCACGCCAAGAGTTGCCTCAAAATCTTTTGGATCATCAGTTCGTCGTTTTTCATATGCTGTTAAGGCATCTTCCCACCGATTCAACTTTTCATACCAATTTTCTTTTAATTGTAAGTCCTGCAAACTTGGATTCTGTTGTGCATGTTTAAGTATACCTATGGCAGCATCTGGTAATTGTAACTGATTGTTGATTTGAATCAATTTTTCAATTGTTTCTGTGGACGCCTCACTTATAAATTCTAATTCCTTGTAATGAAGGGCCTTAGCATACGCATGACAATTTTCTGCATGATTACCAAGTGTTCTTATATCAATAGGAAGAGGCTTATCATAATGTTCCATAAATTCGGCCAAATTTAAAATAGTCGAAACAATTTCTGCAGGTATATTTGGTGCTCTCAATGCAGACATTAAAGAACTTACTAATTCATCCTAAAATAATTTAGAAACACAATCAGTATGAGTAAGTACAATATACTAAATATAAATTTTTAGGTTACCTTATATTGATAGTACAATTCAGACCAACAAGATATAAATCCTGCATTAAATAGTTCTCTTGCAAGCTGATGATATACACCAGCTAAACTAGCACACGCCCTAAGAGCATGTGATGGGGATTCTTTAAGCAATTCTACACTTAGTCTGCGTATCCATTCATGCCAATCATCCTTGGTGGATCTTTGAGAACACTCCCATGCATTTTTCAAATGCTGCTGATTGACTGGCAATTTTTTAGCATTTGTTTCTGCTGCAGGTGTTTCTTCTGCTCTTGATTCAAATCTGTTACCAAAAAAATATATATATATATATCTCATTTTTAAACAAAAAAACATTTTTTTAAAATATTCATTTATTTATTGTAAGTATACCTTTCTTCGCTTACAAATTCTTGTGGTAATGGCTCTCCTTTAAGAAGTTTCGAAACCAGGATCTCATAATCATTGTGTTGTATACGATGTTTTTGAAGGACCTTATGCGAGAATATAATTAGAATGATTGATATAAAATTTTTGTAAAATAAAATAAAACAAAATAAAACGAAATACCAGTAAGAAAATATTTATTACCTTATTTATCATTGGAATAAATATAGCATAATCTGATCCAAGTTGAAAAACAAGAGCGCAAAGCGTTTCCATTGCAGCCATTCTCAAATCAACATATGGAAATGTTAACACACGAGCTAATGGGTGAATTATTCTGGATGCATGATCTGAGAAATTAACTTTCTTGGACATTGAACCAATAGTTTGAACCGCCGCTTTGCGAAGTGGAAGCGGTACATCTGGTTTCTCAAAAAGCTTGACAACAACAGGAATAACAAGATGCATATATTCCTCAATGTTTGTACCAAATACCACAAGAGCATGCAAAACCTTATGAGTTGGCTGGCGCTTTTCGCTCTTATCTTGGTCAAATATTTGTAGCATTATAGGCAATAATCCTGGTAAATGATTCTTAAATTCACCATCAAGAGCTTTGGCAATTTCTTCGACAAGATTAATAATTGTTATTTGAATTGTGGAACTTGGATTCCAGAAATTCTCAACCAAAGCGAAAATATCAGAAAGATAATTTCTAATGTGTTGTTGAACAATAGATACCAGGATACCTAATTGTTGAAAATAAAATTCAAGCATTCCAGAGGGGCACGTACGCATTACACCTAAAAATGCAGGCGTAATCTATTTAAAAAAATTGTTTAAATTTATTAATTATTAATATATATATATATATAATGATGGACCAATTATAATGATAGAAACTTACCTGCGGTAAGAAGGGAACACATTTCAAGCTTAATGTTTTGAAAATATACATTACAGCTTCAATAACAGCGGTGTGATGTGCATTTAATGAAGAATCTCGAAGAATTTTCATTAATGCATTAATAACTACGGTTGGATAATAATCTTCTGAAGAGGGTCCTAAGCCCATCATTAAAAGTGTCACGTCTGTATTAGTTGCCTTAGGATCTGTTAAAGAATCTTCAGATGAAGCAATCGTTATCTAAATAATTTTAAAATTCGATTAATAAATATTCAACCCATTATAAATAAATAAAATTGGCAGACAAAAGGATATATTACCTTATGACGATAAGGATCCAATGCTCCTAGAATTCCCACTAATTTTACAGTTTCTCGTCTAATAGAAGGTGATTGTTCAGTCTTTAAAATGTTAATGAGTATAGAAAGTAATTGAGGATATTTTTGATATGGCTCAATTACAAAACCGGTATTGCTTGTAAGTTGTCCCAAGGTTTTAAGCGCAGCGTCTCTCTTTACGGTTGAACTTTGATCCTGAAGGGCATCAATTATCAAAGGCATCAAGTTTTCCAAGTATGGTGTTAAATCTTCACCACCAACACGCGCTAATTCGCCAAGTGCAGCTAATACACTCGATGCTACAGCAGGGTTTGAATCACGAGATCTCGGTAAAAGAGCCTTTAATATTGACTCTACATAAGGCTTGATCAACCTTTGTGAAGCTGATACTAAAAGACTCAATAATCGTGCACTTTCTTCCTTGTTGCGACTTAAAATTACGTAAAATAAATAAAGGTTATAATAGAAAAAGCATATAAAAATATCTTAAATTCTCACCTCACGCTGGAATATTC
The DNA here is from genome assembly GCA_003550305.1 of Glomus cerebriforme. Classification (NCBI taxonomy): domain Eukaryota; kingdom Fungi; phylum Glomeromycota; class Glomeromycetes; order Glomerales; family Glomeraceae; genus Glomus; species Glomus cerebriforme. Next base: position 233,156 of record QKYT01000057.1, on the reverse strand, counting down.
CAATTCCGTAAGAAGCTGGATGAGAGTTTTACGTAACGATGGCATTACATACGCTGGATTATGAGAAGCAAGACGTCCTATAATTGTAATGGTAATTTCTCGAATAGTAAAAACTTCATCGTTCAAAGCAAGGAACAATGACCGAATATTTTCAGCTTGTGCTAAGTGTTTATCAAATCTCTCGGTGAGATTTTTCAACACAGTTTCTCTAATATTCGAATCTGAATTAATAAGAGAGATATTAAAAACAATAAAAAACCCTTTCAAATTATCTAGTTATTTAAATTTTCATACCAGGATCTGCAACACCAACTGTTAAAAGTTTTTCCAATACTTCATTAACTACTAGAATAGCGTGATTACTAGTTTGATCTAATATTGGATCTTGAGCAAATAACTGACAGCAAGTCAATGCAGCTGCTTCTCTTACTCCATGATTATCTTGCTCAAGATACCGAACTACACAATCTCTTACAAACTCATTTAAAATATGGCCTTCAAAATTGAAGCTACCAAGTGTCTTAAGGGCTAACGTTACTGTCTCTACATCTTTCATTTCTGATATATCAGTTTTAAGGTGACGTCTCAAGTCAGGTCCTTCAGATGCAGGTGATCCAGGAGCACGAAATGTTTGTCCGCTAAGAATCATAGACAACATATTCAAAAGACGTTCTAATTTAATTGTAAAAGTATCAAAAATGTTTTCTAATAATAAAATAGAAATAATATTTCGTAAGAAAAAAATTTTAAAAAAAACCTTGAATATTCGGTAATAGAGGAGGAATAAATACAGCTAATTCCATTAAGGCTTGTCGCAATGGTTCACTTAATCCACATGCAAACATTAAATCCAATAGCTCATGCATATGCATGGTAAGTGCCTGACCAACAGCACGTGCTAACATTCCAATACATTGAAACAGTGGAGCTTCATTACCACCACGATTTCGTGCTTTAGGTGTAAGTCCCTCCTTAATATTGCCTAATATACCATCTAAATATGGACCTATATTACTACCCACGGCAATAGCTACTTGTCCTATAGCAATAAATGCTATTTATAACAATAATTATTTAGTGACCCATTTTCAAAATAGCGATATCTTATTAAGTAAAACATACGTACATATAGATCTGTCCCTCTCCCTTTTGAGTTGCGCTAATAAATACAGCATGCATTTGTGAACATATGTAGCTACAAATTCCTTGTCATCAAATTCTGCAAGAACAGGTATTAAAGAAATCACAGTTTTTCGAATAAGACTATCACGATGATCTTTATAACGAAGCACAGTTTCACATACATTCTTATACCTTTCGTGCATAAACTATTAATTAAAGAATACAGAATAAACATTAATAAAATTAATTAACCGTAAGAGAAATATTCATTTAAATATAACGAACCGATTTTGCATGATGTAATAACTCTCGATATGCTAATAATGCCCCATGTATTTGATCAGCATTACCAGACTTTAAATTTCTTGACGCCTCCTCAAATATTTTGGTATACCATTGAATCCTCATTGAACTTTCGCGCTCATAAACGATTTTCAAACATGCACTTAAAGTATCTGCAGAAGCTTCTCGAATCATTTGTTTTTGGTCTCGTAATCCAACCCATATATTTTCCAAAATTGATGATACATAAGTATATATTAAAGTTGGCGCGTTTTGTGCTAATTCTCGTAATACAAGCGCAGCAGCAAACCGACGCGATTCATGTCGGTCACCTTATATAAATAATAATTTCATATTAGTTTAGTATTATACGATACTAAATTCAATCCACTCGAGGTTATTATCACCTACCTTGCAAGTATTCCAAAGCTGTATTTACTTCTCGAGCCACAAATATAGCTGTTACAGCACCACTTGGCGCGGCCAGCTTGCCTAATGCTTTAGATGCTAAAATCATTGTTTGTGGATCTCCACTTGGAAGAACCATTTTCAAGTAATTTGTAAACCGGGAAAGAGTTGTCGTTTCAATATTATTATTAATTAACGAATCTAAAAGAAAATAAATTTAATAAGTTTCAAACCGTTAAGCAAATAAACATAAGAATCATTTAAAAGTTGGTAATACATACCAATAGCAAGAATGCCACCAATTCTGTCTGGAGTATCTCCTTGCATCAATTCAAAGATTCGCTTATTAGCTTCATTCAATAAATTAGGTTGTCCTTCGACCTACATTCCAAAAGCATAAACTATTATTTATTCATAAAAAATTGTGCTCGATAAATAAATGCTTAAACTATATGGTTACCAAAAGTCGAAGTTCCAAGGCTGCCTTTTGTTGAATAGCCTTGTCTCTAGGTAAAGGTTAGATTTAAGCAATTTAGATCGAATTAATCACGTTCTATTCGAATTAGTAAATAAGCCTTACTTGTTTTTTAGTCGGTTGAATATGTCGTCCATGGTAGTGGATATTGTTGGTTTATATTGTATATCGTAAAGAAAACTTAGCGCAAAGAACGACTTTTAAAAAAGTAGATTTTCAAAAAATTTAGATCGGCTCAAATTAATCATGTGTTCATAAAAATTTTGTGTTATGAGCTACAACACATGATTTTTAATGATTTTCTTTTACTTAGTTTACTTTGGTCACAAAAATATTCAGAAATACCTCTTTGTAAGAAGGAAACATTCCATTCATTTTTTTTTTATTATAAAACACTATGGGTTTATGTTTATCTGCCGAAGAAAAAGAATCGCGGTCACGGAGTTATCAAATTGACAAGCAGATTGAAGAAGATAGCCGGAGGTTCAAGAAAGAATGTAAAATTCTCCTGCTAGGTATATTACTCATCTTCGCTTGTCCTTGTTAGAAACTCAACACAAGCAAAAGATATAAATTTTCTTCTAACTGCTTATCAAGAGTTAGAGGAGGGTTACAATAACCCAGTTAATTAATTTCTCAGTCGTTTTTTTGGGAGGGCAAACTGTAGCATTTAATTGCGCATTGTCATTTTTACAGGGTCGGGAGAATCGGGAAAGTCAACGATAGTCAAACAGATGAAAATAATACATCAAAATGGCTATACAAAAGAAGAATTGGCGCTTTACCGAATAACAGTTTATAAAAACCTTGTTGACTCAGCACAAGCCATTGTTTATGCAATGAAAAAATTTCGAAAAGAGCCTAAAAGGTCCGAAAATAAAGTAAGTAATCAATATGTATAATGGTATCATGTTAATTTCAACATTATTACTAATTTGTTTCTATTTCACAATATTTTAGATACTTGCTGATAAAATTTTGGATTATTACGTTGAATCCGACCCAGCTTTTCAACTAAGTCAAGAAATCGTTGAAGCAATTGATTCTGTATGGCATGATCCAATAATAACAGAGATTTTGGATCAACAAAGCCATTTTTATTTGATGGATTCAGCACCTTAGTTAGTATATGCTATATATAATTGTACGAAACTATTAGATAAGTTCTGTGAGATTGGGCATTTACTTACAATTTTTAATTGCTTTGATGATTATATAAAAATAGCTTCTTTACTGAAGTAAGGAGGATTGGAGCTCATGGTTATATTCCAGATGAAGCGGATGTTTTGCGCGCAAGAACTAAAACCACAGGAATATCAGAAACAAGGTTTAATATGGGTCAATTGAGCATACAGTATGTGATTTTTTTTAAAGTTATCTTATAAAATATACGAGAAGAGAAACGATTATTAAGCATATTTGAATCAATATTATCTTTAATTATTGAACGAATGCTTTTATTTAGTATGTTTGATGTAGGAGGTCAAAGATCAGAACGAAAAAAATGGATTCATTGTTTTGAAGCTGTTACATCAATTATCTTTTGTGTGGCATTAAGTGAATATGACCAGGTTTTGTTAGAAGAATCAGGCCAGGTATTATTATAAATAAATATTTTTTCGTATTTTTAACGAATTAATTTATAATTATCTATATTATTTTTTTTTTCATTTTCATTATTAGAATCGTATGGCAGAAAGTCTCATATTATTTGAATCAGTTATCAATAGTAGATGGTTTTTGCGAACTTCAATTATTTTATTTCTTAACAAAATTGACCTGTTCAGAGCAAAACTACCGAGAGTACCTCTTGAACAGTATTTTCCCGAATATTCCGGTAATCAATTTATTTCATTTATTTAAATATTTTTTTATATATTAAATTATGTTCCATTTAATTATAATCTCATTTGATAGGTGGAGCCGATGTGAATAAAGCCGCAAAATACATACTATGGAGATTTACACAGACCAATCGAGCCCGACTTAATATATATCCACAGTGAGTATATTAACATAATTATTCGATCGTTTAAGTTGTATATAAATAATTTGTTTTTGACTTATGATATGTGAATTTTAAAATAGTCTCACACAGGCTACCGATACATCGAATGTAAGTAAAAGTCATTAAATTGTTTTATATTATCTTAATTTACTATAATACTAAATTATTATTATATATTTTTTTAAAAAAATTATCATTATTATTTAAAGATAAGGTTAGTAGTAATGATTGTTATATTCATTCTAATATTTAAATTATAAACTAAATATGTATATATCAATTTTTTACTCTCTATTTTTAGACTTGTTTTTGCGGCCGTGAAAGAGACAATTTTGCAAAATGCATTGCGAGATAGTGGTATCCTATGATGAACAGAAGTAAATAATTGTATTTTTTCTTTTTTTTGCACTTGCATTTGCATTTTCCTTTTTATTTTTGTAATATGATATATTTGTATATTGCACATTTAATTTGCGGGATGGTGGTGGCATTAATAAAGCCGTTGGCTATTTTAATGATCAAGGCATTTTATTTTACGGAAGTAAATGCAAATGATCTAAAATACCTGATACCTAAGACAATATAAAACATAATCAAGTATGTTGGATATTCTGTTAATAGTTCTTTCTATATAGGAATTAATGACTGATATCCATAATCGATTTTTTTTAAATTATTACCCTGAAAATTTAGCAGTGTTTATTTTAATTATATTAAATATTTCAGTAGTGATTGTTTATAATTTCTGAACTGGAATTCCTTGTAATTATATTTACCTTAATAATTATTAAATGAAACTATAAAATTTTGTAATACTTTTTTTTTTTAAAATAAAATTTTTTCTTTAATTATAATAATAAACTGATACGTATTTAATATTTTGTTTCGATCAACATGCATGCAAAATAGGATCTTCAAAAATGCTAATCGAGATTAGCAAATGCTTATAGAAGGCACGTGCAATAGTCAATTTATAATTAACAAGTGCTACTCGTTTAGTTAGTCGATCGTAAATACTCATCTTTACAACTCCGAATTTCATTGTTGTTGAATTAATGTCCATATAAAGTTAGAGATCAAATCTTTAATTTTTTTTTATCATTCCAGAATTTCCAGAAAAATTCACGTTCGATACAATAATGGAAAGTAATGGTCGTTCACGTCCTTTAAGTTTGCCTAAAGCTCCAAAACGGGGTAGAAATGTATTGCTTCCTAAGGTAGACCAGACTCGAAAACTTATAAACCAAATATTAGCTGAGCTAAAAAAAAGGAAAAAACCCCCTTCTCCATTTCAAAATTTTGTTAATCGAGTTGATCCCTTGTCGTCCCATGAAGTTAATCCACCTCTTCTGAATTTCCAAAATGTTTTCAATGCCGATGATACTTGTGATTTATTAAGTCAACTTAGAGATGTATTAGTAGTTTGTTCATTGAATGGAATTAATTTTGGAGATAGGCGAGTCTTTATTCGACGTGATGCATAAATTTTTTAACTTCGATTTATATTTACGCGATTGCAATTGTTTATTAAATTATTTCTATATTTCTTTAGAATGTCTGCTACGCCACCTGAGTCTCCTTATGCTTCACGAGACCCTTCACCAAATCGATCTCGTTCGCCATCACCATCGCGATCTAAACGTGATATGTCAAATCGAACCAAAAGTTCTGGCATACTTGAACGTATATTAGAAGTTTTATATGATATTGTTCAAAATGATTGTCGGTATAAAATTATTACGCCAAGACCATCTCGTCCACCTAATGCATTACAATCAATTGTACTTGATGTCGCCCATTTATTAGTTAAACAAAATCCTTATTCGCCGGGTTGGCTGTATGAATTGGGGATGGCAATGATACCAGGGTTTAATATTTTTAATGATATTTTACGTGCAAAGCTATTAATATTTTATGCTGATTCTTTAATTCCACAATTGATTGCTTGTCAAGATGACGATGTAATTGTCGCTACATCTGTTCATGGAAAGCCCAATGGAAAGGTTACTATGAATGGCAGGTTTAACGAATTTATAACTCGGGAATTTATACTAAAACATTTTATATTATAACTCATGTTAATATTATTTATTCTTGTAGAATTTGAAAATTCATCATATATCAACATAACCATAAATTCAGAAGATTCAGTACCACCCAGTAATTCACCAGATTCAGAACATTTATCAAAACCTAATGTTGATAGATTAGACGATGAATATAGCTTTAATCGTAGACAAAGTGCAGCTAGAAAGTTATCAAGACGGCTTTCTATTTCATATACTGGGGATCTTGATATTGATGCTTATTATATTGATTCAATGTTTACTCCTTTATTATATTCGATTATACAATTTATTTCAGTTGAGGATTCCCCTTTGGAAACATTATATCAGATGCATCGAACTATTGGAATTATGATTCAATGTAAGCCAGATCTCTATAATGATATTATAGAAATCATGGCACATGGTGATACAAGTAGTCGTAATCAGGCTGTTAACATTCTATTTTATTTTTGGAGAAATAGTACAGGGCATCCTTCAATCGGAGAAGCTCTGCCAAACGTGGGATATACGCATGATTTGTTGGTTAAGGAGAAACAAAATGATATATCAATTAAAAGAGCTTCGACATCTGTTATAAAAGATGTTCATCTTCACCAGTTTTTGCCACATATTTTTCTTAACACTCGAAACGGCAAGGAAAATAAACACGCTTCTCTCACCGTTACAAAGCATGCTTCTATTGTAGATTTGCATGGTCAATTTATACCTACTGAACATCCACATGCGTGTATTCAATGCTTTAAGCCCGTATCAGGGTTTGGTTTACGATGTGGTGGTTGTAAACTAAATGTTCATTTCACATGTTATAATTTAGCTGATGGAGAATTTTTGACAGAATATTTATTAGGTTCAGGAGTACACAAGTTGTCAACTCCAAGATATTGTGATATAACTTATGGCCCCAGAGAGATTATTTGTAACGATTCTATGAAAAACATTAAACCTCAGACGGATATCATTTCAGAAACTGTTGCTGGACATCCTTTTCGTCTTGTAAACCTTTTTACTTTAGTATTATGTATGGTGTGTCACATGCCTTTATGGGGTGTGATGCATCAAGGTTATCGGTGTGGATCTTGTAATAAGTTTATACATCCTCGATGTATGAAATCAAGCGAATTGGAAAAACAATTTACTTGTCATTCTCCATCTATGAGTGAAGACGATGCATTGATTGAACATGAAATGCTTCGTCTTAGTTTTAAAACTCATTATGAGAATATCCTGATACCTGAAGAAAGTATTTCTTCTTATAGTTTCGAAGAGTTATCCATAATGATGACAATATTACAAATGCAAGAGAATATATTGCGTAATGGAATTATGGCAGGATGTTTAATTGTCAAACAAAAATATCATAATCCTCTTTTCCCGAGAACAAAACAATTCGATAAATTTGAGATACAAGAGTACTCCGAGCTTTATCATTCATATCTTGAGAGAGGAAAACTATCATTATCAGTAATATCGAATGAATACTGGGAAGGTATTAGTAAAGAACCTCCTTTATGGATAATTTCCTGTGAAGATTATCTTGCACATTTAGCATCCATTATTAAAACTTCGTATGATTCAGAACCAGGATTTGTAGATCGTCATTTAAGTGTTTATAATACACCTTCGCCAGATGATTCTTATAATCCTGCTGGGATTTTAACAACAAAGGAAATGATGAAGTGGCTGCAAAAAAACCTTGGATTCCATAATTCTTATACTTCAATGATCTTATTGCAACAAATGACTAACTATGGATTTTTAGAACGAATTGATGGGTGTCATATATTATTTTATGATGAGTCTGTAGGGGAAAGTTTGGACCATGATTGTACTTTTCCCTTACCATTTGCAATTGAATGTTCTCCGACGGTAGAGTCTTTAATAACCGCGATTACTGCATGTTTAACTGATATTAACATTTCCACAAACGAATGTGGATTACTACTGATGACGAGACGTTGTTGGCCAGATTCTTTTTTGTCAAGATACATATTGGAAAGATTAATTTATGCTGTGATTGAATGGGTATGCAGTGAAGATGACAAATTACTTATAATTGCTCGTGAATATACTCCATTTCAGCTCAAACTTCCTGGAGTTCGTGATGAAATGGAGAATAAAAGAAGTGGTGCAAATCAAAGGCAACCATTGGTGTTGCCCAGTACTGCCGGCGGTGGTGCTTATGTTGTTTGTCGTAAAATGTTGAGAGAAAAATATATAGTAAATTGGATGTCTGCGATTCATGATATGAATCAAGGACTGTTTTGTGACATAGTTTTTGACCAAATAGAAATGTTGTATGAAAATCAAAGTGAACAGGATACAGTATGTATAAAAATATTTGTTTTTTATTCTGTAAATTGATTTTCCGTCTTATTGAATCATATATAAATCATAGGAAACTGAGTTTCAGAGTCATGATCGTATATTAAAGTGTATGATTAGATTATGGCATGCTGGTTTACTTTTTTCTGCCTTTAACGATATGATCGCACGATGGTTGGATGATGTTTATCATATCATGAAATATCAATCTAATGTAAGATGTTATTTTTCCTTTTCATGTACCTTTGACTATGATGATAACAAAATTATTAAAGATTTTTGTAGAATTGAAAACATTATATAAAATATTTAATGTATCAAAATCATCAACATATCGATACAGTACTACAGATCAAATACTTGAGAATAATAATAGCGATATCACAGATCCAATTTCTTTGATTACACAACTTTTCAAAGAAGGAGATGCTGTTGAATTATCCCGAGCATTACAGTGGATGGAAGTGATGGTTCGTTCTGGGTGGGTATTATTAGTTCTTTATTCGGCTTAATTTCTATTTGACAATTAATTCATTTTTTTTTTTTTGTTAGTGTTGGTCTCCCAGGTTCAATATTTTCAGATTTCCTTCCACTTTTAGCCAACCTTTCACCATCAATCGAACAATACACTACATTTATGAAGGTTATGTGGTATCAAGTTATGAATGGTCTTGGACACCTTCTCGTGCGAGGTAACATCCAAAGCATTGTATCAGATATCAATGAAGCAGCTTCTGAAATGATCAAAAAGATAAACGAAGAAGGATACGGTGCAGAAATTGCAAGGTTTAAATATTTATGGTTTTTGTATTTATTCATGGTGTTTATTTCTATTTACATTATTTCACTTAATCCAAAGTGCAAGAACTTTTGTCAAAGTTACAACGGCATTGGCTTTATACTCTTATAATTGTCCATTGGAAATGATATATAATATTGGAATATTTGATTCATTATCTGAAAAGCCAATCAGTTTAAGGTGAATTTCATTAATATATATATTATATTTGCTAACATATTCGAAAACTTAATGATAACAAAAATGTCTATTGTTTAATAGTCAACCAAAAAGGTTATCTAGTTTTAAGGACTCAACTCAAGGATCTAATATTACTGCTGACGATCCTTTAATGCAACGCTTGTTGATGTATGCTAAATTTGACAAATTAGAAGTTCGCGGAGATATTGTAAAGGGATTTTGGAAATTTTTAACATCCGCAACTCTAATTTTTAATAAGAACGAATTTATTAATAGTTGTATTCCTGAACTTCTTCCAAGGTGAAAATTTAATTTATATTTAAAGTTCATTTTATAATGAAATTTATTCTTATAAAATGTTGATATTATAGTGTATGGAAGGAACTATCTCCCCTATATGATACGTCATCGGATATAACTTTGCCATTATTGTTAAGAATTGTTTGGACAGATTCTAGGTTCTTTCTTGCTTCAGTCAGTAAAGTATTTGAACATTCTAATTGGGAAGTTAGGTAACAGCTCTATTAAACTTATATAATATACATTTTGAATTGTATTATAATTAAATTAATTTTAAATTTTTAACTAAAAGATTTGATGGACTTGATAACTTGTATGGGTTATTCTCTAAGTTGGATGAAAAATATGAAATACAAAGAACTGGAGTTTTTACCTCACTAGGACCAATATTTAGCTATTTAATCGGATGTTTATGGGACGAAGAGGTAGGATATTAAAACGAAAATTTTTTGTTAACATAAAAATCTATTTTCGAAAAATTATTGTTGTTGTTATTATTTATAGGAATTTGTTAGAACAAAAGCTATAACTTATATAAGATCAATGCAACCACAACATGTGCGTTTAGCCTTTAAATGTTGGGAAGAATATTTCAAAATCGCAAGTGTACGTGAAAGGACGTTATTGTGTAAATTAATGATTAAATTGAATGCTAAATTTCCTGATTGGAAAGGTTTGAAATCATTTATAAATTTTTTCAAATAAAGGTTTCTTTTTTTTTTTCTGGTATAATATTAACCGAAGCTTTTTAAATTATTACAGTTATTGAATGGAATATATTATTAGATGCTTTAACTCAAGAAATTGACGAGGCTGAACAAATTTCCACTTCTGATATTTTGGTACGAATAATTTTATAACTTTAATTACGAAGTTTCAGCAAACATTGAAAATAATTATAAATGTTCAATTATTATTATCTAAGGAAAGTTATATGAGACCAGATAGCATTTTGGTAATAGGATTGAAACAACAAATTCAAGATAATGGAAATTCTACTCCAGGACAAAGAGTTGCAGAATCACAAAATCTAAAGGTAATAAAACTATATATTTAGACATTCAAACAAATAATTTAACATTTAACTGAATTTAATTGTTATATTATTTTTTTAGGTTATAATGTTAACACTTGTACTACAAATGTTAGCAAATGGCATTGAAATAACTCAAGATCAAATTATTAGATTAAAATATTTTGTGTTAATTCATTTAGGATTTAAAAAATCTAAATTGGAAACAGTCAATGGAAAGTCAAATGTATTAATTGGAGATTTTGAATATATACCTGACGATTTTGCACAAAATATGATTATGATATCATGTTTAGGAAATCTTAAAAGAGTACTGGATACACCAATTTATTTAAAGTCATCAAATAATAATGTTGAAGATACAACGGAACAAGAAGAGGAATTAGCAGGAGGTATTTTTGTGGATATTGTGTTGGCATTATTTAATTCTTCGGTGGATATGTCAACTTTGAGTCACCTTATGCTTAAGAATTGGATCGAGTTGTTACTTATAATCGTTTATAAGGTAAACTATTTTTGATTCAATTGTTAGTATTTTTGATTGTTATATTTTAAAATTTATCCTTAATAATATTTTTCTTTATTACAGCATAAAATTGAGGATAAACGTAACAGGCAATTAGAAGAGAATTTAGTGAACGCTATGAGAAAAGCATCTGAATTATTATCCAAAGATATAACAGAAGAAAATAAACAACTTATCATAGAAGTTTCCACCACTTTATTAAAAAGAGCACCAATGTTAACTGTAAATATATTAGGAAAATATATTATTACTTTGGGAAAATTATTAACAAAACTAAGAAATGATTCATCAAGTTCTTTGGTCATGAGTGCAAAAATATTTTTACAAACAGCATTTATAAGTTTTGCAAGGAATGGGCTGTTTGTATTGATTTTTAAGGTAATCAATTATTATGAAAATGAAAAGTTTTTTTTAAAAAAAATATTTTAATTTTAGAATTTTTTTTTTAAGAATCAAACAGTTGCGGATGAAACAAACACTGAACTTGATATGTTTAGAGTATTACGTGATATAATAAGGGATGAGGTTATTCCAACAAATGATGATAATGTTGAACCGGATTATCTTCGCGTTGAGCCAATAAGAGATGTTATAAATCAATTATTTAAATTTACAAATCGTAAAATTGTTTCTACTATATTATATAATTTGAATAAATATGTAGAATTGGTTTACTCAAAGCCATACAGTGAACAATTAATAATTGGTAAGTGAATAAGCGAAAAAAAAATAAATCTATTTATTTTTAAATAGATTATTTATTTTTTCTTTTCTTTTCTTTTTTTAGATCTGGGATCATTTTTAATAAAGTTGAATAAATATACAACTGAATGGAAAGGTGTTGATTGGGATGTTAATCCTGTACTTAATATGATTTCTATTATATTAAAAGACAACCCACTTCACGCAAAGGTAAATATATATTTTTTTTCTTTAGAAAAAAAAAAAAATTTTTAAATAATTTATCTTTTTCAAATAGCATTTGATTCATCCCGTAAGGAACTTTTTGAAACATGTAATTAATAAATGTGGACCTACCATAGAATCATTTGTAAAAGTGTTGGCAGCTTATAGTACAATAAGTGAAGTAGTTTCGCCATCCGATCAAGTTAATGTATTTGGTGAAGTGATACTTGAAGAAATAAAAATATTTTATAGAGGAGCAAGGAACAGATTGAATAAAGACACGTTGATAATATTGTTACAGGTATTTAAAATAAGTACAACCTAAAGTTATATATGATTTTAAAAAACTATGTATTCTTATGTAAACTTCTTTTGTAGCTTGTATTATGGGATATGCAACCTTCAACATATCCATGGTTTAGAAGTATTGAACAAAGGATTAAAGTTAATTCTTCAAATCAACAACGAAAGCCTTTCTTTTCAAATGTTTCGGAATATTTATTTGAAGATTGTATTAGTTTTTTAGAAAATCCTCCTATAATAAAACAATATTCGAAAAAAGATTTTAAAGTTGGAGTATGTGCAAGTCAATTAGCTGTTGCTATGTGTATTGAAAAATATGATTTATTGACAAAGATATTTTTATGGCAAAAGGTATTAAATTTTTTTTTAATAAGAGAATTAAATTTTACATATTTTATTTAATTTACTTTTTCTTATTATAGCTGACAGATTCTAGACGTACAATACGATTATTAAATTGGATTTTGTTAGGAATTTTAAAAGCAGATTCTTCAACAGGATTAGTTACAACAATATTTGATTTTCAAGATAATATTACAGATTTATTATCACTTGCACTTAAACAACCATTTAATGAAGTAATAGCAGGAGATGTGAATTATCTTTATACATATTCAGGAGAATTAGCTTATCAATCATTTGTTTTAGTAAAAATTTGGACAGTACTTTGTTCACAAACTTCTAAACCACAAGAAAATAAAATTATTGAACCATCTAAATTACATCAAAGATTAGCTACAAATTTAACTATGGCCGAAAGGAGATTTTGGAATTCTATTTGGCCTAGTATTAGAAAACAATTAGTTAGTGTCATTGAAGATAATAATGTTTTGGTAAGCACAATTAAGTATTTATTTCATTTTGGTTTTTTTTTTAAAAAAAAAAAAATTTATTATTTTCAATTATTTTCTAGCCTAATGGAGTTCCTTATTGGGAGATGTTTATGGACTTGATAACATTTCTTCATATAATTGGAAGTGATATCGTTATGTTATACTCTCAAGAATGGTGTACACTTTTGGATAGTCTTATTAATGAGGTAAGCTAAATAATAAAAGAATTTTTTAATATTTATTTCTTAAAATCTTATTATCATTCTTTATACAGAATGAAGAAGCAACAGAATTCCATCATAAAATAAAACAAGCAAGATCAATGTTTGATGATCCACCATTGAAGATTCAACAGGATATGCTAATTACACAATTATTTGTGGAAATGAGAGAGGCTATGCGATTATATTTTGAGATAAATAGTAGCAATGCTGGTAGATTATTTGGATATTATTAATATTATTAATAATTAATTATTTTTAAAAGTATTAATTTATAGTTTAAAATTATTATGTAATGAATCATTATGTTAATGAATAAAATATTAAAAAAATATATGTATATCATCGTCGCTCAATGGACCAATGAGAAACGTCATTGTGAATATTTTTGTTAATTTTCATTAATAATTTTCTTGCCATATAAATTTTCTTAGTAAAATTACTTGAAATTCTAGCACAGCCGCGAGGTCCAGAGACAAAATATTCCGAATTAATTAAAACTAATTTATCAAATATACCTTGAATACCTGAACCTTCAAATTCTTTTTCAATGTAATGTTTAAATTGAGGAAATAATTCATATAAAACATCTAATGTCTTTAATGATACCCAAGTATTTAAATTGAATGTAGAATTTAATATTTTCATAGAATCATGATGTTCTTGATATAAGGTGTGAAATGTTGACGATTGAGCTTTCTTTCCTCCTTGATACAATGGATAATCCGTTGCTAAATAAATGTTTTCTATTCCGGTCTGTAATTTTAATCTTTTTATATATTTAACCAAATTTATAGCACATGTTGGCATCATTCTGGTTACAGCCGATTCTTGTCTCCAATGAATTGCAATATAAGGTCGTAAATGTTTCGTTACGCTATTTGCTGCTTCCACCAAATGACTAGCATAAGGTAAAGGTATATTAGGACCTTTTGAAGGAAATAAAGGATTTCGAAGATCGTGACTAATTAATAAAACCTGTTCATCAATCTCTTGTAAATATGATACAAGAAATTTTGTCATGTCAATATTATTGTGAAATTTTCTCCAAGTATTAGGTCCAATGTGAATGGAATTTAAAATAGGGTAATCATTCTCCATATTAAATTTAAAATCAAATTTATCAAGACATCTCTCTCTTATCGCTTTATTTAAATCTTGTCGAGTTATTGAAGTATTACTAATTGTATTTGGTATACCACCTGGTAGAATTGATCTAAATATTGCGTTTGGTTTTTTATAACGCTCTTTTGTCCAATTCAAAAATTCTTCTTGTGTGATAAAATTAACAGTTGGGAATAATTTTTTTAATTCTTCTATATTATAATAAAAATTAAATGGAAGATTTTTACAGCTTTCTATTCTAGAATTTTGTACATTAACTAATACCATTGTTCTATTTAACATTTCCGCTAATTGTGTAAATGAATAAAAATGGGAATTTGCTTGTGTTTCTTGTTCAGGAATTCTATAAGCAAATAAAAATTTACATTCATTTGATCCACAATATTTTCGATTTATGGAAATATCTATATCATTATTTTCAATTTCGAGAGGTGTTGAGATATTAAAATTTGAATTTTCTACCGAATTTGATGTTTGAACGTTCGTTGATAAAGGTGACACTGTTTGTAAACTCTCAGAGTCGGATAAGGATATTTCATTTTGTTCAAAAGAAAGATAAATTGTTATATTCCAAATTATGATAAAAAAGAATAACAATTTTGTGAATAATGATATAACGTGTGAAATTCTATTTATTGGATTGTTTGATTTTTCTCGAAAATTCATTTTTTTTAATTAAAAAAATATAAAGAGAAAGAGAGAACGAGAGAATAATTTTAATTAAAAAACTTAAAAAAGAAATTTCTACATTTATATTTCTTTTTATCGATTTTTCTTATTTTTATTAAATACTAAATTCATATCTACTTTATCTAGTGATTAAATTTGACATAATAAAATTTAATTATTTGATTTCCTTTGCTGCTTTATTTGTTTGGTATTACAATGCGGCCGGCATGAAATAATTAAAAGGAAATAAATTAATTCATACAATAAAAAAGTCGTCTTGTCTTGGCATTCATTCATAATAATGTCTTATGATTTTCAATTAAGTACAAAAATTCTTATCCGTAATTTATGATTTTATTTTATTTTATTTTAAGGAAAAGCACAGTATCGTTACAAATTGTGAGTAGTATGAATAAGACTAACTAAAGTTAATCGAACCTAAGGAACTACCGGGGAAGAGTAACTGAGCCCCCTAAATCCGTAATACGAACTTAGTGAACTGTCTATGCCTATATATAAAAAAATATAGGTAAAACCTACTGATTAACACGTAATTTATGATTACTTTCTATTATAATGAATTTCATTTTTAAAAATATCACACTGATAAGATGAGATATAAATATTTTAAAAGTCAACATCACGGGTTCTTGTAACTAAGTTTATCCAATATCCAATATCCAATATAAAAAGGAATCGTGTTATTACTCATCGGAAAAATACGATATACTGTAATTATATCCTTTACTTGTTATAACAATAACGACCGATTCAAATGGTTTCGCGTAAATAAATATACGACTTCTATAAAAGATTGTACGATAATAATCGTATTAATTTTACATAATCTAGTTTATAGGTGTATAAAATAAATTTTTATTTCCCATATTTGTAATTTTGTAATTATATCCTAAAACCAAATGAAAAACAGTCCCACAACAATCCGATTAATAATATCCGAGGTCAGTAATTCATTTATTATAATTTGTCGTCCTATTTAAGAAGTCAACATCGGATCGAAGATACATCACATCTTATACATGGTGATTATCATGAAATCACTTGGTACATTGAGAAACTTTTAAAGACCATGGTCGTTCTTGGCATTCTCTATCGAACGTAAAAGCCGTAAACAGTGAAACGAATGTGTAATTATGAAATTTCCTATTCTAAAATTTAAAATAATTAATAATTAAATGTTACGTTGATTTGGAAATTTATTATTATTTTTAATTAAAAAAAACATTGTATCATCATTTCCAATTAAGTAAACATTATTCTCTTTTCCACCATCTTTTTTTAAGATCATCTGTATAAAAAGATCAAGTGCAAATTAAAAAATTTGATCGACAGGAAACATGACGGACATTTATGTCAACGAACAAATTAAATTATGCGCATAATTGACGTAAGACATTATATAAGTTAATTAAGTTTTGTACAAATAATAATAAATAATAAATATTCTACATGATAATTAATTAAAACTATGACCTAACGCATTTTAACAATTATCTAAATTATTGTATTCATACTTTTATATCAGTACCAATAAAACAACTTCACAATTCATTGTAAAAAAATCAATTAAATCAAGTTTTTTTTTTTTTTTTATCAAAATCGCCTGATATTTTAAAATATTTTGTTTATTGGAGAATTATATATTAAAAATTTCCCTAAATTAAAATCAAAGAATTTTTTGATGAAAGATTTCGTTAATTTATTGTATATAATATTTATACTATCTTTTTTGTCATTGAATTCGAAATATTGCATCCCCGTTTTTTAAACTGTCCAAGATCATTTGTTTGAATCATTCTTATAATAAAATTTAAATTCGATAGTTCATTTTTAGAAAGTAAGAATGTATCAATTTCATTAAGATTAAATTTTTGGCTTAACCATGATGTACCATTCTAACATATTTTCTTATTTCACTAAAATCAAATATTTTGTTCTGTACTATCATAAATTTATCATATTTTGAATATGTCGAGAATTTTTCTTCATTACTGTCAGAAGAAAGAATTGGAAGTGAAAGATATTATAATACAAGTAGAATGTTCAATTGAAAATGTGTAAATGTTAAAAGTAATAATATTATTATTGGAAATAATGTTTTAAATAAAATCTGTTCTTTAGTCGTTCATGTGAATCGATCTTTTTTATATTTTAATATTTATTAAATGATCAAATAACATTTTCCTCAGACGTCAATTTAAAATAAAGATATTTCCATGAAAATGAATCTATGTTGAGGGAGCACAGGATAAGAATCTGTGCCCCCCGGTACAGAATAATAACCTGTAATTTTAAAAAGATATTGAATAAGTTTACTTAGTCGTTTAAATGCATTAAGTCCGAAGAATTTAATTCAATATTAATTATATTTATTTAGGATACATGCTACTCTTACAAAATAATTTGAGATGTGTCAGTTGCATTGACATTGAAGCAAATGCAGAACGTATATCAATTTATATGTCTAATGAAATATGCCAATTAAAATCAATGACCTACTGCATTTTTTTTATCTAAATTATGTATTTCATAAGCCATACTTGAAAAGGTACTTCTACTAGTACCAATAAAACTTCCACTGTGAGCTGTGATTAACAAATCCATTATAGGTATATAAAAATCAATTAAATCAATATCTTTATCAAAATCGCTTAATATTTTACCAAAATTATCTAAATCTTTTTTAAAATCGAATAAAGTAAATACACATGGTATATTATTATAAAATTTCACAAATTCCTTTTTTGGATTTTTCGAATCTGTTGCAATATAAATTATTGGTAAATTATATTTTAAACATTTTTCTAAATTAAAATCAAAAAATTTTTTTGAATCTCTAATTAAATCAAATTTTATGAGAGATTTCATTAATTTATCATATATAATATTTATAGTATCTTTTTTGTGAATTCGAAATACTGCATCACCAACTCTAATATGTAAACCAAAATAAGTACCTTTCCCACCTAATTCTTTTATAACTTGATCTGTGACCCTTAAAACGTTCGGATTATTAATTATTAATTTATTATGAATTAATTTAAGAAACTTTATATTCTTTTCTTTTTCCAACATAATCTTATGACTACCAAATAACGAAGAAAGATGTAATAATTTTTGATCAATCTTCAATAAATCTGATATTAAGAATTTTTTCTTAAAATTTCCAAGATTTTTGTTTGATTCATCATTATCATAAAATCTAAATTTATATTGTTCATTTTCAATTAATAAGAATGTATCATTTTCATTTAGATTAAATTTTTGATTTAATGTATCAAATGAGAAATCATATCCACGATTTACCATTTTAACATATTTTCTTATTTCACTAAAATCAAATATTTGTTCCCAATCTAACATCGTAAATTTATCATATTTTGAATATTTCTTATTACAAAGAATTTGTGAATCATCATCGTTTATTCTTCCATCATTATCATCATCTAGTATTGAAGGATCACTTTTTGAACAATGACTCATTCGATATTTTTTAATTTTAACAATACGAGTTAATTTATTATATAAATTATTAAATAACCCAGTATTTGGATAAAAATAAGCTAATACAGGTGGTAAAATTAATGTACGATTTGTTAAGTACGCCATCATTATTGAATTCATAAGAGCTATACGTTGATTATGAAATCCATTATGAGGTAAATATGTCAAGAATTTTTCTTCATTCTTATCAAAATTAAATATATTAATATCGGATGTTGTAGTAATATTATTATTAGATGATGATGGACGAGTTATCATTAAGATTTCTGTTGAAAATGTATAAAGTGTTAAAATTAATGTTAATAATATTATTGGAAATAATATCTTAAATAAAGATTTGTTCCTTAATTGTAGTCGTTCATGTGAATGGATTTTTTCACGAACCATTTTTATTATTATTATTTTTTTTTTTTTTAAATTATATGTTTAAATGTATATATATATCGATTTATGAATTGAATATACAACAAAAAGAAAAAATTTAGAAAGTATATAACAGTATATATACACATTTTAAAAAACACAAACACAAAACTCTGTGTAAAAATTTGATATCATTTAATTAAAATTTTGTTACACTTTTATTCAACAAAATTGAAAATCCCATTTTAAAATGGAAATAAATACAAATAAAAATTCTACAAATAATAAATTCATGGCCAATGTCCTAATGCATTTTTACCATTATCTAAATTATGAACTTCGTAAGCCATTCTAGAAAAAGTACTTCCATTAGTACCAATAAAAATTCCACCATGAGCTGTAATTAATAAATCCATTAAAGGGATATAAAAATTAATTAAATCAATATCTTTATCAAAATCACTTGAAATTTTACCAAAATTTTCTAAATCTTTTGTAAAATCGAATAAAGTAAATATACATGGAATATTATTATAAAATTTCACAAATTCCCTTTTTGGATCTCCTGAATCTGTTGCAATATAAATTATTGGTAAATTATATTTTAAACATTTTTTCAAATTAAAATTAAAGAATTTTTTTGAATCTCTAATTAAATCTAATTTTACAAGAGAATTAATTAATTCATCATATATAATATTTATACTATCTCCTTCATGAATTCGAAATTTTGCATCACCTACTCTAATATGTAAACCAAAATAATTTCCTTTCCCACCTAATTCTTTTATAACGTGATCAGTGACCCTTAAAACGTTCGGATTATTAATTGTTAATTTATTATGAATTAAATTAACAAAGTTTATATTCTTTTCTTTTTCCAACTTGATCCTATGATGACTAAATAACGAAGAGAAATGTAATAATTTCTGATCAATCTTCAATAAATCTGATATCAAGATTTTTTTCTTAAACTGTTCAAGACTAATATTTGAATCATCATTATCATAAAATCTTAATTCATATTGTTCCTTTTCAACTATTAAGAAAGTATCATCTTTACTAAAATTAAATTTTTGATTTAAAGTATCTAATGAAAAATCATACCCACGATGTATCATTTTAACATATTTTCTTATTTCACTAAAATCAAATATTTGTTCCCAATCTACCATTGTAAATTTATCATATTTTGAATATCTTTTATTACAAAGAATTTGGGAATTGAATATGTTATCAACGTTATCATCATTAATTCTACCGTTATCATCATCAGTTAAAAGATCACTTTCTGAACAATGATTCATTCTATATGTTTTAATTTTAATAGTTTTGTTTAATTTATCATATAAAGTATAAAAGTCATTAAAAGAAGGATAGTAATAAACTAATACAGGTGGTAAAATTAATGTACGATTCGTTAGGTATGCCATCATTATTGAATTCATGAGTGCTCCATGTTGATTATGAAATCCACTATGAGGTAAATATGTCAAGAATTTTTCTTCATTGGAATCGGAAGGAAATGTTATATTAATACTATCAGATATGGTATTATTGTTAGTAGTAGTAGTAGTAGTAGAAGGTGTTGGTGCAGTTATTATTAAGATTTCAGTTGAAAATGTGTAAAATGTTAAAAATAATGTTAATACTATTATTGGAAATAATGTTTTAAATAAAAATCTGTTCCTTGATTGTAATCGTTCATGCGAATCAATCTTTTCACGAAACATCTTCGGTTTATAAAATATTTATATCGTATTTAAATGATTGTAATGAAATTCGAAATATCGAATAAGGGAAAAGAAAAAAAAATTTAGATGATATAAAAAAACTACATATACAACATATACATATATATATAGAAAAACCCCTGTCAATTAAATATCATGTGGTTACACATAACGCTAACTACATTTATAAAACAAAATGCCCGAAATAATGTAATAATGGTTAATCTGTGATGTTATAGGATAAGCCGATATACGTTTCACTCGTTTCAGCCTTCCTACTGTAGGTCGAACAAAAATCTTTTGTTTATTATTAAAAAATCTACACCAATAATATTGCCAAGAAAGAAGTTATGCCAAGAATTACAAGTCACGTTTATTAACAGCTCTGCCATTTATCGTTATTAAAAAAAGAAACATCTCATTTTCATAAGTAAATGCCAAGAGATTAAATGATATCAAGGATTGCTTGCATATTGTACATTTTTAAAAAGTATATATAAGCATACATATTCCCGTCTAAGTAAAAAAAAAAAAAAAAAAAAAAAAA
>QKYT01000057.1:180140-211327 GCA_003550305.1 Glomus cerebriforme | reverse complement strand
AAAAAAAAAAAAAATTAAATTAAGACAGGAATTGAATAAATAGTGTTTTTTTTCAAAGAAACTTCGCTCAAATTTAAAATCTTATAACGGATGATTCTTCATTATATTTAAGACTTCTTATTTCCGCAATCATTTTTGACCTTTTAGAGTCAAGAAGTTCATTACAAGGCCATTTGGGTAAAGCAATGTACCTATCAGCATTAATACAAACTAATTTATCTATAATATCTCTTATGCTACTACTATCTTCAAGTTCATCTTTTAAAACATCCTCAAAATATTTCATAACTCCCAAAGAATCAGCAGTGTGATATGGAATTGTTGATGTTATAAGGTCCATCGTTTTAGTATGAATGTAAGAAAAATGATGAGATGATTTAATAAAAGGTTGAGTAGAATTAGAAGAAATTATATCATTTAAATATCGTAACGGATAATCCGAAACAAAATAAATATTTTCTATACTAGATCGATCGATTGTTTTCTGTATCCTATATAAAAGATTTGGAGCGCAGGTTGATAAAGCCGAACCCTCCGTATGTTCAACATCCCAATGAACTGCTATGTAAGGTCTTAAAGAATTTGTAATTTTTATAGCAGCATCATTAATGTGTTTAGCGTAAGGTAAAGAAGGTAAATTTGATACGAATAAAGGTTCTCTTATATCATGTCTAATTAATAAAACATCGGAATTATCTTGTAAATTATTTATAAGAAAATTTTTTAATATATCTCTTCCATTATTATTTTCATCCCAGGAATTCCATGATACTCTTAATTGTTTAAATGGTGTAGTATTATTTAATTTTAATTTAAATTTATCGAAACACCAAATCTTTTTTAAAGAATCCGAATAAGGAGGGAGATCATTTACAGAATTTTCTTCACCACCATCAGTTAAATAATAATGAGAAGTTGATGGTTTATCATATCTTTGATGAGACCATTGTTGAAATTCATTTTGGGTGATAAATTTTACTTTAGGATAATTTTTTTGTAATCTATCTACATCATAATAAAGACTGAATGGAAATTGTTGACATGTGGAAATCCTTTTGGATCCAACGTTTGTTAATACCATTATTCGACCGAGTGATTCCGCCAATTTCACATAAGTCAAATATTCAATATTAGTTATTGACGTATCCATAGCTGGTGGAAAATAGGCCAATAAAAATTTACATTTCGACCCATTACAATATTTTTGATTAACCTTTTTATCATGTTCGTGAACATTTTTTATGTATTCAAATTCATCCTCCTCAAAGTTTTGTTCGATGGATTGATTTCTCTTTAATAAAAGAACTTTTAGAGAAAAGAATTAAAAAAAAAAAAAAAGGAATAAGAGGAAAGTAACTTACTTGGTCACATAAGACTTTATTATTGACTTTCATGTATTCGCCAGGATATAACATTCTTGGCAAAATCATAAACATGAAATTTGCAATACTGGATAAAAATATTACACAAAATACGAAATATGAAATTCGTTTTCTCATATCCCGAGGGACTGAGAAAGTTTGCTCTCTCGTCATATTAAAAATTAAATTTGAATGATTCGTAAAATTTATTTGTGAAAGGATATATTATATATATAATATAAATAATAATTTTTTTTTTTTTTTTTTTGATAATATTTTTTTTTAAAGATGACGAAAGAGAAAAAAAAGAGAATAATTTCACTTTTTTGAACAAAAAGGATTCTGTAACTCGTATTTATAATTTAAAAAAATTTTTTTTTTTTTTTTAAAAAAAAAAAGGTAGACAAAAAATTTATTTAATTGTTATAAATGGAAATCATTATATTGTACACTAACGTAATATATACTAACGTTATATACTAACGCTGTATAATAAATAAGAGTATACACACATATTAAATGCATAAAAATACTAAATTAAGTATATGCCTATACGGCTAGTCTGGTTAAGTGGTGTAGAATAAAAAGCATTTAATATAAATTTAACATAATAAAAATATATAAATAATACAAAATGTACTAATAATAAATATATAGGCTGTGACAAAATTGATGGTCATACAAACCTTTTAAATAAAATTTATATTAAAAAATTACGTTACACGACAAAATTAGGAATTTAATATATAATGTAAAGACTATTTAAAGTTTATTTATAATAGATAATTTGGATATTATTTTACAAAATAAATAAAATTGCATGTGAATCAAAAGAAATATTTAGTTATTCAGTTTTTTTTTCTTGGCAAAATCAATAAAATACAAAATGTTTTTAATTAGTATTTAACATTGAAAAAATGAAATGGATCAAAGGTTTTTTGTTTATCACAAATACATGCATAATCTATCAATTTATAATTTTGAGTAATACGAGATGAAAGCAGACCAGATACCACGATGCATATTTGCTATTATTTATACATTAAATATATTTTGTGTTATCATTTTATTAACGCGTCAATTCATTATTTTTATTTTTATATTTATAATATTTTGTGAAATATTAGAATATTTAATTTTTAATTATCCGATATAAATTATATTTACATTATAAATTATATGAAAAAAATTATAATTTATATAAAAATTAATCCTTCTTAATACAATGGGCGTTTTTAATTGTGGCGTAGTCCTTGTAGATTTGCAGAAAATCCGTCATCCGTGCACATATATATCCATTAAAAAAATATTATTCGAAATGTATTTTTAGGTTTGTTACATAATGCGTTATTATTGTGGGTGATGAACAGATGTTATTCTTCACACTTTTACCATTTTGTTTGTTTTTCTTAAAAGATATTCTTTTTTTTATACGCTAAAATGTATAATGACACAACTAAACTTTTCTTGTCGGCTTTTTCATTTTTTATCTTGTGAAAAAAGAGTTAAACAAGCATGTTAAATGAAGTTTATGATCTAGCTTTGTAAATATACAGTATATAAAAACTTGTAAACAGTATTTTTAAGAGAAACTAAATTTAGCTCCATTGTATCACTACACTCTTCCTGGCGGAATTTTCCTTTTTTAGACCGATTTTCCTACAAAATATTTGGTTTAAAAAACCTTATCGGATCGGAATCATAATTCCTTTAAAAATCAAAAGCATAAATCGTATGATAGTAATACGTTATTTTGTAAATGACGTGTTCATGATAACGGATGTCCCGATTTTTTTTTCACATTCATTTCATTTACCGTTTAAAAAAAAAGATTTTTGTTCTTTTGATTTACAAGATATTCCAATTTTATTGTTATCTTTTTTTCTTTTCAACCATATTTAGAAAATGATTTCTTTACAAGGACTAACTTGAAATTTTTTGTTTTTGTTGTCTTGTCAAAAATGCGCAGTCGATTATCCTATATTTAACTTTATTTTTTTTTTATCCTGCAGGGTACTTCTAATTTTATGCGAACAAAAAATTTGTTGTGCTCCCATCAAATTTCTTAAATTTTGGGTCATTGTATCTTCAAATATTATTATGTAACAATGCTTATAAAATAATCGAATGATCAACTTATCGAACATTAAAGGTGCTTACAATTATTGATTATTATTTTATATATTATATATATTTTTTTTTTGACTTTTTTTATACTTTTTTTTTTTTAAAAAAAAAAATACTTTATTGAAGTTTAAAGTTTATTTTACATTAACATGATGAATTTGTGTAATCATTAATGCGAGTACCGATCACACGTGTTTATTTTCTGCCAAGAATTTTTAATCAATATTTACAACTGATTAAAAATTTTGAAAATAAAACCAAATAAGGAATTTTTTTTATGAATATACTTTTTAAAAATAAGGTTAAAAAAGTTCACTAAAAGTATTTTTAGTATTAATGATTGTAAAATGATTGTGACGAATTTCTTTTTGGTAAAGTAAGTTTCCTAAATTGATCACTTGAAATGATATGATTTTTTTTATTTTGATGTATCCTAAGGTCATTGTTTTTGTACTTTCGTCACGCCAAAAATCTTGTTATAAATGAAATAAATTCATTTGGATTCTGATTTAGATATCCAAAAATAAAAAAGCTTTTTTACCTTAATAAGACCTCTGGAAAATCCAGCTGAATTGAATTTTTTTTTTTTTTAAAAAATAATTTTTTTCTCCCTTTATTTTTTGCAAGTATATATTTTAATAAAACAATATAGTATATAATATATATAATATATAATAAAATGCTTAAGACTTCACCACCTACAAAGAATATTCCTTGGTATTTCATACTTCATGATTGGATTTTAATAATAATTAAGACAATTGCGTTAATGTTTATACTATGGAATATTTCTTATTATTCTTATTATACATTTATTCATGAATCAACATCAGTGATTCAACCACAAGATAAAGTAAATTTTGAAGTTTGTATTTTTTTGTTCATTAATTATTATTGAGATCTAAATTCTTGGATTTTTTTTATTTTTAAAGATACCGGAAAAATCGTTATCGATTCCTTTTCCAACTGAATCATCTCTATCTGATATCGATAAAGAAGATTTTACGACTATATCAGAAGATGTAAGTAACTTGTTACTTAATATATATATATATATTTATTTATTTACTGAATCTAATTCAAAAAGAATTTTTTAATTATTTTAAGACGAAACCAACAGAAATCCCTTCTCCGTCAACATCTGATGAAACATCGCAAGATGTGAGTAAACTTGATTAATACTATATATATGTATTCTCAATATTATTTGACATTTAATCACACTAACCATAAAAATATATTATATATTTATTTTTTGATTCAACCTAAAAGATCACATCAACAAGATCATCATCAATTCCATCCTCAACAATTTCTCCTTCTGACATTAATAATATTAATAAAGATTCCAAATCTCATGATGTAAGTAATTGAAATTCTAATCTTTATTATTATTAAAATATTATTTTATAATACTCATGATTGAATTTTGTATATTTATTTAAAGACGACATCAATAGGATCATCATTAACTAATGATAATAAAACTGACATTGAAATTAATCAACAATATTGTCAATCTGATAAATGTAAATTTTTATTTGCATATTATCCACCAGAACAAGAAACTCAAGCAAATCAACATTTTTTATCATTTTTACAATTAGCTGAAAAATTAAATCGAACAATGGTATTAACGAATGTTGGAAATTCTCATATATTTGCTTGTAGACCATTTTCTTTTGATTTTTATTATAATGTAGAAAAACTTAAACAAAGATTTCCTAATGTTAAATTTATTACACAAAAAGAATTTCAAGATTGGACAAAAGAAAGAAAAGATAAACCGGACACTTTTCATGGATTTATTGCACCTGAATTTCCTCAATATATGGTAAAGGAAGTTAAACCATTTGTTAAATATTTAAATCAAGCAAATTGTTTAAGATTCTTTGATTTAAAATTAAATGATAGTACAATATTTAAAGTATTAAATTCAGGACATGGTGAAAAATTTGAAAAAATTATGTTAAAAGAATTTAATGTAGAAGCTGAAGTATTATTAGTTAAACATGAAGTACGTCATGCTTTATTCAAAACTCATGATCCAATAGATTATGCTGAACATATTGTAAATGCGGCAAATTCGGTTTCACAAAAATTAAGACCTTATATTGCAACTCATTGGAGAATGGAACATGGAATACAAAGATTGATGCCTACTTGTGCAAATAATTTGGTAAAATGGATTAAAGAAAAACAACATAAAACTGGTATAAGTAATATATATTTAGCGACAGATTATCCTTTATTAGGAGAAAAGAAAGCTCAATCTTCAACTTGGCATGAAATATCAGAACTTAATACTATTGCAATTCAAACATTAAATTCTTCAGTAGATTTAAATACTTGGATTTCAATGCATCCATTCGATTATCTTCCAAAAAATAATAAATGGATAAAATCCGAATTGATGGGAGCTGGTATACAAGGAATATTAGATAAATTGGTTTTAATACAAGCTGATTATTTTGTATATTGTCCGAAATTTTGTGGACGTTATAATTCTCGATTCACAAAGAAAGTAATTGAAGCAAGAAAGAAAGAGATAAAGAAAAAATCAAGTCATTTAAAGAACGTTTGGGATATTTGGTATAGAGTTGATTAGTAATTTTAATTCAAGTGAATTTCTTTTCTTTTCTTTTTTTTTTTTTTTTTTATGTTCTTAAGGACTATTTTAGTTAAATAAATAAATAAATTTTTTAAAGTTGTAAATTATTATAACCAAAATAATAAAATTTTAAAACGAGAGGCTTAATAAACTTTATTTATTCATGAAACTTTATATAACGTAATTTGCGAATCAGAAATTAACCCGCTAAATTGGTATTATACATTTTCCTTTTGACAATGAAACTGATTATCTGTCAGCACTAACCTAAATTAGGTAACAAAATCTTCTGGTCTATAATATAAGCGGGGTATTTATTTAAAAATCCAATTTAAACATCAGAAAAAATGAGTTTGAATCTTCTACTTTAAAGAATTCAGGTTGCTGAAGGGTAGCATGTGAATAATAATAAACTTCATTTAATATAGAGAGTCTTGTAATCTTGTTATTGTGAGCAAAAGTGGTTTGCGTTAAGAAAAAGTCGATCTAGAATCTAGATCTAAAGGTAACCGATCCAAATATTTATATGGTCTTGTGATCTATTCAAAAAGTTCTTTAAAGTGATTATATCGAAATGTCACTATAATAAGGAGCTTTGACCATAAATAGAATCAAAAGATTCTCAATTTTTTTTTATGGTAAGCACGTTCTTTTAATAACTTTTGTATTAACTTATTATGAAATGAATCGTTTAAAAAAGATCGACTTGTATGAATTAAACGTAATATTGTTGTTAAGCCTTAAACAATAACTAGCTTTGTCACACATACATTCAGTCTTATCTATGTTTTGAGAGCGATAATTTTCGTAAAGTATATATTTTCAGGGATGTGTCAATCAAAATCTGACTGATATGAATATAAAAGTTTTCATTCTAACAGTATATGCGTATCGAATCGGTCAATCGTTCGTTCTATCATATTTCACTAAAATTAAAGAACAATTAATACTTATATAGAAACTACGAGATTATATGGTTTACGGATCACCCGCTCATGATCCTTTTGTTTTTTTTTTTTTGGTCTTTTGACCAGATGATCACTGTCAAATTACAAATTACGGAATGTGAATTATTGTATTATCCGAATAATAATCACAATTATTTCTTTCATTGACACGGATTATCTATGTAATTTCTTTCTCAAAGAAAAAAAAAAAAAAAAGAGTAAAAAAAGTCCATTTTAAG
This sequence comes from Glomus cerebriforme, assembly GCA_003550305.1. Taxonomy (NCBI): domain Eukaryota; kingdom Fungi; phylum Glomeromycota; class Glomeromycetes; order Glomerales; family Glomeraceae; genus Glomus; species Glomus cerebriforme. The sequence continues at coordinate 204,042 of QKYT01000057.1, read as the reverse complement.
TTCCTTTATTCCAAATTAGAAAAAATGATTTACACAATCATACATACGTGCATTGCAACTGCCAAATTCTTATATATAATGAATATCCGGGTTCACTTACTTAATGAGCAAAAAACACTCTTATATGTGTAGATATTAATTAATTATGACGTTGGGTACCATTTAATGTTTCCAGTTATTGCATTTACAATAACAAGAAGTCACAATTCCTACGTCGGTACACAAAGATGATGACAATAATAATGCAGTAAATATAATTATAGTAATTTATAGAAAAGAAATGACATAAAGAATAAATGGACTAAACAAATTTGTTTAATTTATCAAAAAATTTTAAAGATTTTAAATTTTTAATTCTTGGCGTACTCATTTAATTCGATACACAAACTTTTATTTTTTTTGCAGCTTACACAAGTCCACAATTTAAAATGATTTGTTCTATGATTTTTAAATACAATTGCCTCACGTATCACGATTTAATTATTATTATATTCAAAATCGAATTGATATGTTTGATAAAAAGAATGTTGTAAAAATTATAAATTTAAGAGTAAATCAACTTTTAATATTCATACGATTCCCCCCCCTCGTAGTAGATTTGACAACCTAACAAGTGACAACCCGATAGAGTCATAGTAAACAAAAATTATAAAAATAAACATATCACTCATAGTATTCCCGATTTATAATTTTCTTTTTTTTTATATTATCAAAATATTTATTGTAATTGACTTTTTGGGATGTTGTATTTTCGTATTTCCTTATTTCCTTTTTATCATATTTCGAATATCAATAAACATTCACTGTGATTCGTGACAGGGAATTATCTAGATATCATCTTTTTTACTCTATTAGAAATTATTATATTTAAAAAAAGTATTTGTGATTTGTGATCTCTTCGATTAGATCATAAACAATTTTTTTTTCATATATATTGTGCTTTTTTCTACGTTCAACTCCGATTTTTTAACAATTCATTTTGTTCTCCAAAATTTCCTTGTTTCTCTCTTCGTTTCAAATTCTTTTTTCTTTTCTTTACCTTGTCTTCGTATAATTAAATAATAAATAAATAATGCCCAAACAATTGACTGTAAAAAATAATTTAAAACTTACTTGGTATTCCAAAGTTTATAAATGGACTCGAATTACAATTAAATCACTTTTATTAATGTTTATAATATGGAGTTATTCAACCTATTTTTTTATTTATAATAATGATTTAACACTGCTTGATACTGGTGAGTCAATTCCAACGATAGAAGTAAGTATTTGGATAATTAAAATATTATCTTCGCATAATGTAATCATTTGTTGTTTCAATTTGATTGCTCGTAGAAAAGAAGCTAACCTTTTAAAAAATTTTTTTTTCGTTCTATTTAAAGGAATCGTCATTTCCTACATCTATTTCTGATATTAATGAGTCAATCACACCTATTGACACGTTTGAACCACAAGATGTAAGTAATTACTTATCGAATACGATAAGTCATTGCGTAATCCAAAGCTAAACTAAAAAAAAAAAATCTTTTTTTTTTCGGTTTATTTAAAGGCGATGACAACAGAACCTTTATCAACTCTTGACAATGAAATAAATCAACAATATTGTCAATCTGATAAATGTAAATTTTTATTTGCATATTATCCACCAGAACAAGAAACTCAAGCAAATCAACATTTTTTATCATTTGTACAATTAGCTGAAAAATTAAATCGAACAATGATATTAACGAATGTTGGAAATTCTCATATATTTGCTTGTAGACCATTTNCTTTTGATTTTTATTATAATGTAGAAAAACTTAAACAAAGATTTCCAAAAGTTAAATTTATTACACAAAAAGAATTTCAAGATTGGACAAAGAAACGGAAAGAGAAACCGGATACTTTTCATGGATTTATTTTACTCGAAAATCCTCCATATCTGGTAAAATATGTTCAACCTTTTGTTGAAAGATTAAATCAAAAAAATTGTTTAAGATTCTTTGATTTAAAATTAAATGATAGTACAATATTTAAGGAAATAAATTTAGGTAAAGGTGAAAAGTTTGAAAATTTATTATTAATGGAATTTAGTACGAATGCTGAAGTATTATTAGTTAAACATGAAATACGTCATCCTTTATTCAAAGAAGTTGATTCATTGGATTATGCTGAACATATTATAAATGCGGCAAGTTCGGTTTCACAAAAATTAAGACCTTATATCGCAAGTCATTGGAGGATGGAACTTGGAAAAACAAGCTTAATGCCTACTTGCGCAAATAATTTAGTAAAATGGGTTAACGATAAACAAAATATGACTGGTATAAAGAATTTATATTTAGCAACCGATTATCCTTTATTAGGAGGAACAAAACCTCAATCTTCAACTTGGCATGAAATAACAGAATTTCATACTATTGCAATTCAAACATTAAATTCTTCAGTAAATTTAAATACTTGGATTTCAATGCATCCATTCGATTATCTTCCGAAAAATAAACAAACAAGAAAAGAATTGATGGGAGCTGGAATACAAGGAATATTAGATAAATTGGTTTTAATACAAGCTGATTATTTTGTATCCTGTCCAAAAACATGCGGACGCTTTAAATCTCGTTTCACAAAGAAAGTACGCGATATAAGGAAGAAAGAGATAAAGAAAAAATCAAGTTATTTAAAGAACGTTTGGGATATTTGGTATAATGTTCAATAAAAGAAAATAAATATGGTTTTTTAAGTTGTATATGTATTTTAAATACTGTATTTTGTTTTTATATTATATGTATTATAAAATAGATAAATAAAAATTTTATTTTACTTTCTAAATCATCCAAATTGTAGTATTTTTTCCATAATATTGATGCATAATAATATAAATACTAATCTGCCCCTCTGTGTAACGATAAATTCAAAAAAATTTAAAGTTAATGAGATGCAGGTTTATTCATAATCCCAATTAAACCAATTTTTGGTAATATAAACAAATTCGTAAATTCGAAATTCGTATTATATTTAAAGAACAAAATAAGCGAATCTTTTCTAAAATGTGCTTTACTCCTAAATTGTAATTTATGATTACTATATTTGTAATAATGATCTTCTTACGTTTAGATTAGCCTGTATAAATAAATAGTCTTTAAATTGTGCGGATTTGTGCCTGATCTATACTTAAAAGNTNAGANCTTTTGATNGGCAAATTTATGTTAATACTTAAAAGTTAAGACCTTTTGATCAGCAAATTTCGGTAATTCTAATACTAAGATAATTATAACATTTCATATACATAATATTTCTTATTGGCATAAACACATAAATTATATAAATTTATTACATCTATTTTCTTCTAAACTCATCATAATAATAGTAAAATCTAGGCCTATTACATAGAAAATATAAACATGCTATTGTTATTCTCATAACTTGATAGGCAAGTCCTATTCCCGGCGCAGCGCGACGGGTTACGCCTAGTAAATATTATTATTTTTTTTTCTCGATATTAAATTCATTCTCGATATTTTTTTTTTTTTTTTTTTTTTTTTTTTTTTTAATTTTAATTTTTTTTTTTTTTTTTTTTTTTTTTTTTTTTGATTTTGATTTTGAATATTCAAATAATAAAATAATATACCATAATATAATATATTTTTAAGATAAACACCATGATAAAGAAGAAAATAGGTAAAACGCCATTTCAATACTATCATAACTTTTTACGGACAAAAAAAATATTATCGCTTATTACCTGCACTTATATTACATGGATTATTGTTTTTGTATTAAATTTAGATACGCGTAATTCATTAGAAGTAAGATTTTTTTTTAAATAAATAAATTTAAATTATTTTTTATTATATGATAAATTATTTATATATATATTTTTTTTTTTTTTAAAAAAAAAAAAAATAGCTAGAAGAAATATCATTAAATAAGCTGATTGAAGTCGATAATAAAATCTATTCAAAGTTGATCGAGCATGATGAAAAAGTTAATTTAAAATATTGTGGAGAAAAGATTTGTAATTTCATATTTCCATATTTTATTCCAGAACAAGAAACGAGAGCAAATCTTCATCTTAGATCTTTAACTTATCTTGCTCGATCACTTAATCGTATAATGGTTTTACCTAATGTTGCAAATTCAAGAATGAATTGTTGTGCACCATTTCCTTTTGAATTTTATTATGATTTAGAAGAAATGAAAAAAATGTTTTTGGGTGTAAAATTTATGACACAACAAACTTTTAAAGAATGGACAAAAGAACTTTTAATTAAACCTGATACCTTACATACTTGGTTTATAGAAGATGGTAGAAATAATTCTTATTCTATAAGAGATCATGAACAAATGGCTATTGAACCAAGCGAGCATTATAAAAAAAATCTTCTTCATAAATTATGTTTGGATCAATTCGATTTAAAAATATCAGATTATGTTGAATTTCATACTGGAGGAAATCGGTTAGAAAATATTGAATATAAAATGTCAAATTTCTTTACAGAAAATCTTAAAGATAAGAAATCTCCTGTAATATTGATTCGAAATCGTTCTCGAAGACAAATGTTTCCATTGATCGAAGAACCAATTCCATTTGCTCCTCATATAATGAAACAGGCATTTGATTTGAAAAATAAATTACAATCATATTATTGTATTCATTGGAGAATGGAACAAGGTATACCAGAAAAAATGCCAAAATGTGCTGAACAATTAATTAAAACAATTAATCATCTTAAAGAAACAGAAGGTATAAATAACGTTTATCTTGCAACCGACTACCCTATTTTAGGAGGAAATTCGGCTTCAGATACATTTCATAAAGTAGGAAAATATCATAGAATAGCAATGCAAATGCTTAATTCTACAATAAATCTTAACACTTGGGTTTCTTTAAATGCTTTTGAAGAATTAAGAAATGATGAAAAATATGCTTCAGAATTTAATAGCTCAGGTATACACGGAATTTTAGATAAATTAACTTGTATACAAGCTGATTATTTTATAAGTGGTCCTATAAACTGTTGTAGAATAAATTCAACATATACCAGTCTTATTGGTGAAGCAAGACAAGCTTTAATAGATAGTGGTAATAAGAGAATACGGAATGTTATCACAAAATGGGGAACGACGGAATAAAGAAAATTGTATATCACGTTATATTATGACACGATATCGGATATCACGAGTATGTCATAGAAAAAAAAAACGAAATTTACATGAATTCGAATTTTAATCACATTTTTTTTTATCAATACAGTCTCATATTCTTTTGAGTCCTGCGTTTATTATATGTCTCCATACTTAAATTGTAGTAAATGTAGTTCGTGTCTTCTTTTGATTTTCGCTAAATACGAATTTCTTTTTAATCAATCATTTATCACGTAATGTCAAAAAATTTTTGTCAATGGTTTTGGTTTAGAATATTAATAAAAGGGATGGTACTTTGACTTTCGTAATTTTTCTCTTTAGTGTTCGCGCAAATCCTATAGCTATAAGTAAATAATAGATAATATATATATATATATATAGGTACAATGTAACATTAAAAATTTTTTTACGATCAAATATAAATTTTAATGGTATTTAAGTGTCATATTTTGAAACTAAAATCCCTATTTTAAAAGTCCTGACTAGACTGCAACTTTCATACCACTGCAAACCCTGAAGCAATGCTATGGCCAACCAGCCGGAAGACATAGACATATGCTATGGGTTTGTCACGTTTCTAACAAACCAAGGTCGTCTACAGTTGCTTGTGGTCTACGAAAGGAATATAGCTCAGTGGGAGGCTTCCTTTTACTCTACTGATATTATTCCTTTGGGTAAAGATACAAATAATGGAATGATCTATCCTAATGTTGGTGGTAGTTTCCAGCACTTCATTTAGATTTACTTATTTATCCATAAAAAATCACGTAGAAATATTAATTTTACAAACCCTAAAAAATCAATATACAATTATATAAAGCTATTCTAATTAACGCTAGCGATGTAATTACTCATCTGATTTTAATCATAACTACTATATATTTTTTAAAAAAAAATAAACCGAAAAATCAAAGAGTGGCTCATGAAAGTATCAGGTTTCGTTACATATAAAGAAGTTGCAAAGATTTGGTTCAGAGAATTTCTATTTTGTATTATGATATAATCCTTGTAGGATTTTTTTAATTTATTAGAATGAATAGAGAGTAAAGCGAGTGGAAAAAGTAGAGTGGGAATGAATAGAGAATAAAATGAGCGAGTAGAGTGAGTTGAATTTTTACGTTATTATTTTATTAGCAGTCCCATAAATAAAAAGTGTGAAATTGTGAAAGACTGGGTAGTTATACATTAATTGAGAATTGCAAATTCGAGAGAAAATTTTAATTAAATTATACATACAGTACATAATTTTTACTATTGATTATGTAATGTATCAACATGAAACATAAGAATTATAATTCATACTCGTCACGCTGTTTGAATTACAGATCGATATTCAAGGAATTTTATTAACTAATAAAAGGGTCCACAACGCATACTCTACACATTAATTTGTTAATGTGCAATAAATGAAAGTATTTTACTTTTATCATTTATGATTTCTTTTTTTTTTAAAATAATCTTTTAATGAATTTTTTGTCCATATTCATTTTTAGATACTAATAAAAAAATTTCGAATCCAAAGAATGAAATACAATAGGGTATAATATAATATAACAGAGGAGTTTGGCTTTTTGAACAATTTTAAATTTTCTTTATTTTAGAGCGTAATTTTGAATTTAATAAATGCGATTATTATTATTTTTTATGTTTATATAATGCGGATAGTATTTAAATAAAAATAATACTTTTTTTTTACATTAAAAATATTCTGAAACAAAAATTATTTTTAATTATTCAAAGTCATATTCTACGTAATCATTTGAATCATTTGATATATAATTGCCTGGTGAAAATTCAGTACCTATTTCAAAGTATTCAGGCGGAGGAGGAACCATTGAAGCGATCGCGTAGGCTGGAGGTCGATCAACGAAAGCATAAGGGGGAGTGCTTGGTGGTTTACAAGATTTTGCTGTGATTATGATAGGAACTTCAAAATGTAAACGTTTCGTTTCAACCTTTGTTATAAATTCTGTTCTTTGAGAATTTATGATATTTGATAAAGAAAACGTTCTTGAATTTCTTAAATTTCTTCTGTTACTATTACTATTACTATTATTATTATTATTATTATTATTATTATTAGTATTATTATTATTAGTATTAATATTATTATTATTAATGTAATTATTGTTATTGTTAGAGGATGATAATAATGAAAAAGAAACAATTCGATGTGCTCTTCCCGTTGGCGCAGAAAATCGGCGCTCTGTGAAAAAAGTTTCATTGTTAATTATCTCCGAGACGTAAACAGTAAATGATAATTTATGTTTAATATTAATTAATTGAGTATCAACATCAAAATTAACCCATGGACATAAACGAAAATTAGTTGTAATTGGACTAGCATCATTTGAATCAAATTTAATTTGTCTCTTGCCAAGAGGATAACGATCTTCGTTAACATTTGCTATAATAGTCACACCTTCTTCGCCAGTTGTATGATAATGAATTTGTTCTTTTAATCCATATTCGATAGATTCAATAACGATATTAGGGTTCGTGGATTTTAATGAAATTTCATATTGAACTAAACCACCTTCACGAAATGCCATAATAGGGTAACTAATTTGATAACGAATTTTTTCATCCAAAAGTCCTTCAGTAAATGTTGTATGATGTACTTGTGCTGCTCGTGTTTCATCCATTAGACAACGTTTAATATTTACAGTTTTCTTTACTGTTAAATCATTATGAAATACTGGTCTTGCGAGGATTGCTGTACAATAATATTCAATTTTTCCACGTATACCTTTGAAGGATGATGGTAAATTTCCAGGAAGATCAAATTCAAAATAATATTCATGTGTTCCAGCCGGAATTCTTTTATTGGATGTTCCTGAATTATGAAACACGCATTCTTTTCGAAATATGGTTTTGATTTCACTGTCTATTATTTTAATAATGAAAAAAAAGAAAAATTTCGATTAATAATATAATAAAGATGACAAAGAATAATATGAGACAAAATTATTTATTTACATTCTGGTCTTGAAGAAGACATAGGAGGACCACATGAAACAGATATTTTGCCAACAAAGATAAATAATAAATGTTTTGTTGTAAGAGGATTCCTATTATTAAGAATGACTTTTCCACTTAATTTACATCCTAATGATTCTTCAGGAAGACCGTACATCATACCATTAAAATCATCATCCAGGATGATTTCCAATGAAATACTTTTTTTATTTTTATTAAACATTTTCTTTTGGACATAAATTAATAATATTTATGCCTATTTTTAATGTATTAAAATGACCCTTGGGATTAAAAAATTTTAAGCGAGCGTATTAAGGGACAGAATCGTATAAATTAATACGTCAAGAAAGCCAAAAGTTGCAAGAAAAATAAAAAGACAAAGGTGGTATAGGTTGTATTTAAAGGTATGGACTATCAAACATGAAAATAAATCATCAATTACGGAAGAGTTCAATTCGTCGTGTCTGACCGAAATATTCTCCCATGATATTCACATTGTATGGAATGTAGAAGAGGAGGATCAACATGGTCTCCATTCTAATTCATTTGAATTGAAACAAACTCCTAAGTACGACTTGCCTAAAAAAAAAGATCCTTTCTATTTTTAAGTTGGTAAAGGAGAATGTGGTAAGGAAAAAAACGAATTTTACATATAAATTTTATAAATAGTAAAAAAATCTGGTAATTTATGGTAAGCCAGTGTATATTTTAAAAACTTGTACACTTTACTGCAGAACTGTATCTTTTAGAAATTTAAAAACATTAAATAATCTTGTTATATGTCTGTGTAAAAAAAAAAGTTAACAGAACAAAAAATTAAACTTGTTAATCCCGAACGTGCAATTAGAAATTTGGCGATCTCTATCAATTGCATATCATGTAAAACTAATTAAATCAAACCTATATATAGTACCAATAAAACCTTTAATAGTAAATTTTTATATGGTATATAAAAAAAATGATATTGCTTAATTATTTATATATACATTTATATATACAATTTATTGGCTATTTCATTATAAAAATTTCCTAACTAATTAAATTATATTTTATTTTAAATTAGCCAAAAAATTGTTAAAAAGGATTGATGCAATATTAAACCAAATTGAACTTCTTGGAGTGAAATTATTTTTGCTTTTTTTTTGCATTTCTTTTAAACATTGTATTATCTCATTAATTATTTTGTCATTCTGATACTTTTATTGCTTTTCCAATTAATATTTTAAGGTAAAATTTTGTAAAAAATCAGTATCAAAGCCATATAAATAAAATTACAAGGCTATTTCTTATATTTAAATAAAAAACTTACATCTAATATTAAGATTGCTTAGTGAAACTAGAGAATTTAGCAAATAGGTGAAATGACAAAATGTAGTAATTTGATGAAACTATATTAAAGTCTTATTAAAAAGTTAGTCAATAAAACTTGATAAAAGATGAATAAAACTTTGCAAAACTATAATAAAACTATAGTAAAAATTTGGTAAAACTAAGTGCAGAATTTTAGAAAAATTTAGACAAGCAATCCTATCCAATATAGTAGTTTAAGAAATTTTTTTCAAATTTAAGATTAAAATAGAAATTTTCTTTAAACTTGCTAGTTGCTAATTAATATAAATAAGAATTTTATAACTTTGTAGTTATAGTATGAAAAAACTAATTTATATTTAAAAAATTTAGAAAAAAAAAGGTTGATCTGTATATTTAAAAAAAGGTCTACTGATTATTTATAGTTGATTTATACTATATTTGTTTTATAACGAATTTTAATTTAATGAATTTCTTAATATAGCAAACTTTCAGTATTGTACTGAATTTAATATATAAAAAAATCTTGTTATACTAAAGATTACTAATAAAATGCTATATAGTCGACCTCTTTTATAAGCACCTCTTATATAAGCACTCCTTTCCTTAAAGCACAAATAATTTGGTCTGAACTTTTTTATATAAAAAATGCCTCCTTTATAATCACTTTATTAATTAAAAATATAATCACCCCAATCATCAGTCTCATATCATAGTAAATATAAGGAAAATTCCCTATTTATAAGCACACTAATCATGTGATCTGATAATATAACTGATAAGGTATGTGTTTTTACACAGTTTGTACAACTTGTATAGTTTTATTTACAACTATGCCATCTATTTAGCAAACTCATACTGCTGTTAGTATTGATATAAAGAAAAAAATCTGTGAATACATGCTAGCAAATCCTAATGTAAAACAAGCTGCTGTTGCTTCATTTTTTAATGAAAAAACAACAAAAAAAAGTAGGACCTAATCTTACTAATATTGAATTTATTTACCTTTCACCAAATACAACTGTTCATCTTCAGCAGATATTATTCATAGTTTTAAAGCCAAATATAAGCAGNAGTTTTGTAAANATTTAATTNGTNAATTTGATTCTGGAATAGATTATGTAAAGTAAGTTATAAACTGAAAACTATTTTTTTTTATAAATAAAATATTAACTAATATTAATTATTAAATTTAGAAACAAGTTAAATATTAAGGAAGCAATTGATTATATTACTNAANGGTGNAATAATNTTACTCAAAAAACAATACAAAATTGTTGGATTAAAACAGGTATACTTCTATCTTATGATGATGATGATGATGTAGATGAAGAAGAATTTGAATTAAATGTAGATAATGATAAAATCAAAGATCTTCTTAATTATTTACCAGAGTCTGATGATGTAATAGAATACTTTCAGATATTTAATCATGAAGTTCCAACTGAAGAAAATCTTACAAATGAAGAAATTATTAATTTAGTACAAGGTGATAAAGAAAATCAAAAAGCAGAAGATGATAATGATGATGATGAAATATCTGTAGTATTGGTAAAAAAAGCAGTTAGTAGATTGGAAAATTTTATTAATTTCTTTGAATAACAAAGTGATATTAAATATAATAATGAAGATTTACGTATTTTTAGAAAATATTTACAAGTAGTTAGAGAGAAAGAGTTTAATTTGAAAAAGTAAAGTACACTTGATTTATTTCTTAATAATTGTGATATGGAATAATTGTATTTTTTTTTATTTGTTTTAATGTAATAGGGTAATATAAAATTATATTTTTACAGTAATAAGAAAATAGGGATAGTTACACAAATTTTTTTAAAATAAGATATATAAGTTATACGCATTTTTTTATATATATTTTTGTGTAAGATAAAAGTCTATATAAAGAACAAAATTTCATAGGAGGTGGGTGGAATGGGAGAGAATTGTGAAATTTATCAATGATTTCAGTTATAATAAAACTTTATGAATTTTNATNCAATTATTANAATTANAGATTNATTTAAAAGNTAATTAAAATCNACANNTTATAATACAATTATAATTTAATTTATATATGTAAAAAATAAAATTATAATAACTTAAAAATGATAAAATTTTTAAATTTTATGAATTTATTAATGTTTTACTAATAAAAAAAATTTTTTGTATATAATCACATCAAAATGAAAATTATCTATATGTGTGATTATATAAAAAAAATCTCACTATAAGCACACCTCTTTATAATCATACCATTTGCCAGTCCCAAGGGGTGTGATTATAAAGGGAGTCGACTGTATACTATTTAACAAAGTAAACCTAAAAAGTATACTAAAATATATATAAAATAGCTTTCATTATAATAAATTTTCCTTTATAATAAAATTTTTTTTTAATATAACAAAAATATTTTGTATGATATACATTATATATAATACAAATATTATGTAATTTACTATATAATATACCAACTTTTTTCAAGTTATACTAGATTTTTATATTACATTAACAAATTTTCTTATAATGAAGGTCTGCTAAACTATTAACTTCATTATAAAGTAAATAGACTATAGTATCAAATTATAATATTGATTAAATTTCTATCAAAAAATTATTTATTAGTTGAAAATACATATAGTTTTGATTTAATTAGTTGACAAAACACTCTAATATACCATATGCTATGTATTATAATTAATTAATATATATATAAGTAAAAAATTAATATGTTATAATTAAAGATAACATTGCAATTAAATTCTATTAATTATAACTTACAACTTATAAGCATAATTTACTTTAAGTTTTTTATATAGCTGTAATTATACAACTATTTAAAAAATAGTTAAGATGTTAATTTTAATTGTAATTTCTTTTTTTTACATTACCCTATAATAAATATTCAGATTTTATAAATTTTATTTAGTAATATACTATAGTAAAATTAATGATCTTTGGGTTGCATAAAACTTTATAAATTTTTGGTGAATTCGCTCAAAATTTTTTTTATTTAATAGTTAATCAATTATAGTTTTTAAATATTAAAATAAAAAAATTATATTTTTAAAACATAAAAAAATTTTCTTCTCTTGAAATACAAGTTACAATTTTTTTATATATTATTTACAAATTTATATATAAAATTAACTTGTTCATTACTTTGCAAATGAGTATTTTTTTGTATTTTACAAATAGAATATTTTTGAATTATACTTTTAAAACTATAGATTATTGGCTATTAAATAAAAAATTTTTGAGTGAATTTGCTAAAAATTTATAAAGATTTACGCAATCTGAAAATTATTAATTTTACTATATATAGTATTACTAAGTAAAATTTATAAAATCTGAATATTTATTGTAAGGTAGTATATAGTTTTAAACTTAGCAAAACTTGCAGTAGGAATTGGAATTGATTCTTATAATTAGAATTAATTCTTATAACTAGGTAGGGAACGTTTCTGGGAACCGTTGTTGAATCCGGAGCGAAATTAGTATATAATCAACATGCCTTATATTTAATCCAATGATACTTTTATCAGATTTAACTATAAAGAAAATTTTTATTAGATTAAAAATTATCATTTTCACATAGGAATCATCTGTTAAAAGAATATAATAAATTTTTAGCCCCCCCGGGGGGATTAAACCTAACTATCTAATCCTAACCTAAGCCTAACTTAAGTACTTAACCCTAATTTTAAGTAACTCTTACCCTAAATCTTACACTAATCTTCTCTTTTCCAACAATCGTGTGTAAGGCCTGCCAAAGGCAGGCCTTATACACAAATTATTATATATTTATTTATTAGTAATAAATTATACCATGATTTTTTTTTAAAAAATATCAACAAATATAAAGTAATGTAAATTTTTAATAAAATATATGATTCGTACACAATCAATGTTTCTTATATTTAATCATTGGTTTATACTGTATAAACCAATACAACCAATCATATATGACTATATACGAATTATCTGAACGCAGACAGACGGACATTTTTGTGTCACCGATCCTAGTCTATAATAGTCCTACGCTACGCTCTGGACTAATTAAATTTAATTTTAGAATTGACTAATCACAATTAATTATTTTTTAAATTTAAGATTACTTAGTAAAACTAGAAGATTTAGCAAATAAGTAAAATAGTGAAATGTAATAATTTGACAAAACTATATTAAGTCTTATTAAAAAGTTAGCAAAATTTAACAAAAGGCAAAATCTGTCAAAATTTATTATAAATGGTAAAACTGATGAAATTCTGTAAAACTATAATAAAACTATAGTAAAAATTTGACAAAACTAAGCATAAGATTTTAGAAAAATTTAAACAAACAATCCTACTCAAGTTTTAATTCTAAAATTTGATTTTTAATTTTGATTAATTATTTTTAATTAATTTTATATATTGTAAAATTAAGAATAGTTAAATCAATTCTAAATCTGATTTTAAATTTTAAAAGTTATTTATAGGTTTTATGATATTCAGTAATAAGTAATTGTAGATATTAGTAATTACCATATAGTACTGCCTAAAATACCTTAGGTTTGAATTAATTTACCTAATTTAAAATATTGAATTAAACTTGGATGTGTATGTTCATTCTATCAGTACTAGATAAATTTAATATATGAAAAATTTAAATTTTAAAATCATGATTAAATATTCTAATTTTAGGAAATAAATTAGATTTACATATTATATATTTGTATATGGGAAGTATGCTGAAATGGGCGTCTTTTAGGCAGTACTATATGGTATAAATATAAAAAAATATATTGTAATATTATGATTTACTTTTTTTATATAAAATCAATATAAAAAAATGAGTTGTAATATTTACTTTTTTGTATAAATTTAATATAAAAAAATGAATTATATTATCACAATATACTTTTTTATATAAAAAAATAATTGTAATATCATAAAGTATTTTTTATATTAAAAATTGAAATTATAAATAACTGGTAATTATAAATAATTATAATAATATATGTTATAATAAAATTATTTTTTGACAAGTAATGCAATACTATTTAATATTTTTTTTTATCAAATAAGTTAAATGTATTTATTATATTAGTGTCAAAAATGATGAATACATCTTATAAATCACATATACACCCTTTAAAATAAGAAAAATGTAACTTGACATATAAAAAAATAGATTTGTAAAGGTGGAAAGTGAAACAACTTTCCTTTAATACAAACTGACCCTTACGCTTTATTTAAATTCTCCTGATCCAGTACTATATGATTATTTAAGTTAATATGTAAAACCTGTCTATCTATATTTTCTCCTAAAATATTATTTATATTAATATTACTATTATAATTATTATTATAATGTTTTAATCTAATACTGTCATTATATTTCCCTTTAGAATTACTATGAGAAAGACTAATATACTAAAGAATTTTGTCACAATGCATGTATTATATTTTCTTTTTAAGATGATAGATTTTCTTGAAAAAATGCAATACCTTTTTTACATAATTTTTTACTGTAAAATATTTCACCTCTGCAGCTTATTTGAAATGCAAGAATTTGTCTTCGATCAGATGGTTTAACTTGTCAAATGCTATTTTATTGATATAATAGAAGATCTTTCTGCTGAGTTTCAAGAATTTTACCTAATTAGAGTAAGATAATGTAGTGGATATAATATGTGACAATACCATTTTAATATTAAACTAATAATATATTAATAAAAATATATTTAATATATTATTAGTAATTTTTTCAAGTAATAGAATTTATAATCTTATTGCTTTTTTTAAAATAAAATTTTTAAATAAATTAGAATAAGTTATAGATTATAGGTTAATTTGTTAAATTTTTAATTTAGTATGAAAAACAGTTAGTTATATGCTTAATATTTATATAAAAAAAATAATTTTTATTTTAAAAATTTAATAAATTAAGATAATAATTTATTAAAAATTTGGTATTATTTTTTTAAATGGACAAATTATTGAAAAAAATATAAAATAGAAATTCTTATTAGAAACTTTATTTCAAATTAAATATCTTCTCCTTTATTCTCTATAACTGAAAAATAAACTATATAAAATTAACTGTAAATTATTTTACAATCATAATTAAATATCTAAAACTTCATATACCTTTAGAATTTACTGCTTTAGTTAACTTTATACATGATAAATATTTTTATGTATTTGATGAAGTTCTTAAAACTTTTGATATAAAATATATAAAAGAAAATATTATAGAAATATTTATAATGAAGAAAATCCTAAAAGATAAATAAAAGCAACTTAAACAAAAAGAAATAAAATAGATTTACTTTTAAAGAATTTATAAATGATATAGTAATATTAAAAAAGATTGAGTAGTTATATAAAAGATGTAAGTTATTTTGGACTTTTATTAATTTTTTTATTAATGGTATTTAAATTATCAATTCCAATAAATTTTACTTTATTTTAAAATTGTAAAAAATTAACTAATAATAATTTTGCTAAACTTTTAATAAAAAAAAAGAAAGATTAATACAAATTTATAAGTAAGAAGTATTAAAAATTAAAAAAGAATAAAAGAAATAATTACAATTAAAATAAAAGATATAAAAAATACTAAAATTCAAAATAATTCATCTTTTATTATCACTACTACCATTTTTATTATTATAATAAAAGAATTAAAATCATATCACATATAAATACAAAAGCTAAAAAAAATATTTTAAATTCTTATTTTAAGAATTTAAATCCTAGTAATAAAATTAGTCAAAATCAAAACTTTTGATTTTAAGACTTTTTAGTAAAGTTTTATTCAATTTTATTATGTGATTTGGCAAAAATTCATAAATCAATTAATTTATTTTTTGATTTACTGACAAATAATAATAATTATAACAATTAGCTATTTTTATCATTCTTATTAATTATTATTTCAATAAATTTAAATTTAATTAGATTTTTTTTTATTTAATTAATCAACTAGACTTTTTTTTTCTATTTAGCTTTTTTTACTTTTATAGATTACTTTAAAGTTTTTCTTTTTAGCTTTTTATTTTGATTTTATAAGTCTTCATTTTAATTTTAACTTTAGCTTTAAATATTTTTTTCTTGTTTCAACTTCAAACTTGGACATTTTTTTTTTTTTTTTAGGTCTTTATTTTAATTTTGATTTTAGATTTTTTTTCAAATATTTATTTCATTTTAACTTTAGATTTTTTCTTTTATAAGTCTTCATTTTAATTTTAACTTTAGATTTTTTTTTTTATAGATCTTTATTTTGAATTTAATTTTAGATATTTTTTTTCTTTTTAGATTTTTATTTTAATTTTGACTTTAAATATTTTTTTTCTTATAAATTTTTCATTTCAATTTCAGATTTAAGCATTTTTTTTCTTTTTAGATTTTCATTTTAACTTCAAACTTAAGTATTTTTTTTTGTTTATTTTGCTTTTGTATCTTGAGAATTTGATAGATAGTAAAATATATAATTAGATCATAAGATGCAAGTTTAGAATAATAATGTTTTTTTGACTCAACTTTAAGAATTTTTTTTTTATCAGTATTTTTACTTCATTTATCTTTAAATATTTTTTTTTGTAAGTTAATTCTTTAGCTTTAAATTTAGATCTTTTTTTTTATAGATCTTTGTTTACTTTGATTTGAATTTGGATTTTTTTTTATAGGTACTTTGTTTTAATTTGAACTTAAAATTTTTTTTCTTATAGATCTTCATTTTAATTTTAAATTTGAATTTTTTTTTTCTTTTTAAATCTTTATTTTAATTTAAACTTAAATCTTTGTCTTTTTTTAAGTCTTTATTTTATTTTAACTTTGCATTTTATTTTTCTTTTTAGATCTTTATTTTATTTCAGCTTCAGATTTTTTTTTTCTTTATAAGTACTTACTTTATTTTAATTTAAACTTGAATATTTTTTTTTCTTTTGTAAGTATTTTATTTTGGTTTTAGATTTGAACATTTTCTTTTGTATTTGTTTTGCTTCTGCATTCTGAAAGTTTAATAGTAAAGCATTTACACATACACATATAATGCAGTTATTAACAAACTTTTCAACAATTTCTTATTTTATAAAATTTCAATTTTATTTAATTAATTTTTATAATTACAGCTATCATTTTAGCATGTATTTTGTATAAAATTTCATATATATATTTAATTATTAAAATAGGTTTATTATTATTTTTTACTATAATTCTATAATTTTCTAAAGTAATCTCCTTAAGGATAAAACATCTTTTAACTATTTATATATAAATTTTATATTAATTTCTTTATTAAAAAGATCAAATAATATTTTCTTTATTTATGCAAAAAGTTTTATATTAACTAAACCTTTTCTAATGGCATTTAGACAAAGAGCTAATATACAGTTCTTAAAAAAAGTAATGAGAATTACAAAAAATAAAATAATAAAAAAAAAACTAAGTAGTGATTATTATACCTAAGATTGTTTAGTAAAACTAAAGAATTTAGCAAATAGATAAAATAATAAAATGTAATAATTTGATAAAATTATATTAAAGTCTTATTAAAAAGTTAGCGAAACTTAACAAAAAGCAAAACCTATCAAAACTTATTATAAATAGCAAAACTAATGAAACTCTGCAAAATTATAATAAAACTATAGTAAAAATTTGGCAAAACTAAACATAAGATTTTAGAAGAATTTAGACAAGCAATCCTACTAATTATACTTACACTATTGTTTTATTATTAATTTTAAAAATTATAGCTTTAATTGTTGCAATAATTTCTTTAAATAATGAGATGAATTTATTTTTTTTGAGAATTATCAAAGTTTATATTGCAATTTTCTTTTTAATTATAAAAAACTTATATTTAAATTAACCAAAATTTACAAATTGGGATTATTATATATTTTCTATAAATAAAAATGATTAAATAATAATATATTTAATTGCAATTTTATATAAAAATTAATACTGTATTTTACATAAATCTATTAGTTCACTTAATATTATTTTTACTTAATAGTATAATTATTAATTTATTCTCTTTTATTTTTTAATATAAATTACTTTTATAGAATATTATCTAAGAAATATAATTTTATATAATTAGGCGAGTATGTGTTTGGGCCATGAAGAATTGGCTTATTTTGGGCAGATACCTATAAGGGTGGATAATTAAGCGGATTATGGATATCAAGCGAGAAGGTAGACAAAGTACTGGATGATAGCTTTGGACAAGATAGTATAAGCAGTCAACTTGATTCATCTGGAGTATCCATTAGGATGACTTGATACTGGTTTCTGTAGAGAAGTTGTAGAGGTAGAAGTAGATCTAGTTTTTTTTCTATATTTTAGTTTAGTATTAGAGTAGTTTTCTTCCTTTCTAGATGTTAGTACTAGTAGCTGGCATCTATAGTTCTTCTTAAAATATTTTGTGCTAGTTTAAAATCCTATTTTGTCTGAGTTTAGTATCCTTAGTTCTGGAGGTTGGCACTAGCATCTGGTTTCTATAACTTCATCAATATTTCATGCTAGTTTGAAGACCTATTGTATTAAAGGGAGATTCAGGTGAACTGGACTAAGGGTATTCACATTAAGGGAAAATTCAGGAGGACTGATTGAAAGGTTTTTATTTTGGTGCTAGTATTGGGATATAGAATAGAATCAAAGCATATTAACTATCTAAAAAGAGTTTTACTTTAGTCTTCACTTTGAGAACTCATGCTACGTAAGTACGACATATTGTGATTTTCCTTTTGGATGGAGGTTATATATCTGAACTATTCAATTTTATTGTTATTGTAAACTGTCTATATATATTGATTTATACCAAATAAAGTTTATAATTCAGTGCATCTTCAAAAAAAAAAAAATTTTATATAATTAGAAATAATTTTTGTTACCAAATTTTCTAATAATATAAATATATAGGTTAGAAAAATAATTATAGAAAAAGATATATTATATATTTTTATTATTAATTAAAATAAACTTTTTATTTAAAGTTTTTTAAAAGTATTTATAAATAATTAAAATTTAAAACTATAATAAATTATTTAAAACTTCATGATTACTTAATAGATTTTAAAATATAATAGACTGTTCAAAATTTATTTTATTAGAATATTGTATAATTATATTAATAATTTTAAAATATAAATATAATAAAATTTTTAAATTTACTTCTTTTTAAAGTATATTTATTTTTTTTTTAATATAATTAATTTTAGAAAAAAACTTATCAAATATGTATAATACTATAGAAATAAAACTATACAGTTAACCTTCCTTATAATTACATCTCTTAGAACTAGTAAATACTATGACTATAAAGAAGTATGCTTATAGTATGATTTCTTTTTATAATCACATATATATAAAATTTAATATTAATATAATTATAATTTTATTTTATATATGATTTATCTAAAATTTCTTTGTAAAAAAACTTTCAAATGTAAAGAATATTACTAATATAATTATTTAAAATTACAAATTTTTTTTTAGAAAAAAATTTATATTTTAACAAAAAAAAATAATAAAAAGATAGGAATCTTATAGGAATTTCATTATATATTAGAATAATTATTTATATTATATAAATAAATAGTTATGCATTAGTATTATTTTATTTAAAGGATTTTTATAGGTTCAGTTCCAATTTCAGTTCTTTTCTAATTGGTTAGAATTGAAAAATATTAATAATTCATCATCCTGTAATCATAAAAAAATGAAACATAATTTGTTAGAATCATCTCATTAAAATGCATCTAATAATAGTAAAATCACATCTCTAGCACTAATAAATAAGATTTTAGTTTTTTATTTTTTAGATTTTCATCTATTGGTGCTAAAAATGTAGTTTTACTATCATTAGATGCATTTCAATAAGATGATTCTAACAAGCTATATTTCGTCCTTAGAGTTCTAATTACTTATAAATTCATGATTTTTTATAAATTCATATTATACTAATATAATTGGCTGGTAATTATAAAGAAGGAATTTTATATATAATAAGATCAGAATTGACAAATAATATGATTAAAAAGAATTGTGACTATAAAGGAGTGATTATATAGGAGGATGACTGTATATTATAATCATATATTGCAATTTGAAGAAATTATGACTAATAATTTATTAAATCATATAATTTGCATAATAAGACAAATAATTTTTTTTTGTATTATTATTATTATACAAATGTTTTTCTTAAAAATTACTCAGATGGTTCATAAAACTATTTTTCCAACTTACTTTATTACTCGACAAATTCATTGTTTTCAATTATTAAAACCATTTTCAAGAACTTTAATGACTTGGAATAATTTATACCATAAAAATAAACTTTTAAAAAACCAATTAGAAGTATTACAAAAAGAGAAAAATTTGATCAAAGTTCAACGTAAGTACTAATGCAATCTTTTTAAAGTTAAATCTTACCTTAAATAATATATTTCATTAATATAATTTATATTTTCTGACTATTATTATAATCATTAGAGACTGAAAGAAGAAGGAAAATCACAAGTAAGAAATGTATAATAAAAACTTATTTTTATACTTAATTATATTATTATTTTTACAAATTTTTCTCTTATAAATATAGAAGTAAATTTAAAAAGAAGATGGATAGTTAATAATACTATTCAAAATGAAATGCGTAATTATGTATATTTTATTGATCTAGAGGAAACAAATATTTTACTTCTTGATATGATTCTAAGAGGAGAATTTGTGGCTTTATATGGTGCAAAAGCTTCTGGAAAATCTACACGAGTAGTTCAAGTTATGGAAAAGTTAAAAAGCCAAGGCATTATTTGTATTTAGTATGTATTATTTAGTAAATTGCATTCAATAAAACTATTACTTATATTTTTTTTTTTCTTTGAAATAGTATAACTTTTAAGCAGTTTAATATGAAGACCATAAATACATTTTGGTCAGCATTGGGTATTGCACTTCATATTAATGCTCCTAAATACTTTGGTCAAGATGATATTAAATCTGCTAATGATTTTATATTAAAGTTTCAAAAAGAACAATGGAATGATAATCATGTTGTTCTCTTTATTGATGAGTTTGATATATTATTTGAAGCATATGATTATATTAAATCCTCATTTCTTGGAACAATTCGTGCTATTAAAAACTCAAGAAAAAACTATGCTCTCTTATCTTTAGTAATCATTGGCTCTTTTAATATTTTACATTTGGATTCAAATAGAATAATTACATCTTCATTTAGAAATCCAAATTTTACATTAGAACAAGTACAGACTATATATAAAGAATTTGAAAATGATACTAAAATAACTATTGATCCAGAAGTTATTAAAGATATATATATTCGGACAAATGGGTATGTGAAGCTGATTGAAAAGTTACATAAAATCAAGATCAAAATCTAAATTTTATTTTTTTATTATTTAATAGGCATGCTTCTCTTGTTTGTCTTTGTGGAAAAGCTATTCATTTATATTTAATATCAGAACTTAATAGAAATAGAAAGCTTAGCTTTTCAACTTGGTTAAATTTTACTATTAATTCTATACATGATATTATAGCTGATTATAATATCTTCAAAAAAATGATTATTACACTTACAAAAAAAAAAGAAGTTATACCTGCTATAGAATTTCTTTGATCTATTTTTCTAGGATTTTTTAATTATGTACCAATCTATGACTCTGAAGAAAAAAAATTAGCAGAATTCTTAACAGCTGAAGGTGTGTTAATAAGAGATGAAATGAATAAGAATAATTTTAAAATATCATCTGTTTTTGTAAATGAAGTGATTCAGCAACAAGTTATTCCTGTATTATATAAATCTGGTCCAACATGTGCAGTTCCTAAAAAACTTGATAATTCTTTAGATATTATTAATATTTTGAAAATAGCTATCCAGTTTTTTGACAAAGAAACTATTTATAAAGCATTTGATCGGTCATTTAAAATTGCAAGTAATATATATGTAAAAGGTCAAAAAAATATGCTTGTACCTCGGGAAAGTGTATATAATATAGAATTGAACAGAATTCTAGTTAATTGGATAATTAAGCAAGTTGGCTCTGAAGTTACTGGACAATGGCATTTTAAAGATAATGAACATACATATAGTGATATAATAATTAAAAATAAGAAACAAATAATTGTTCTTGAATTATTAGCTACTGCAACAAAAAAAGAACTTGATAAACATTTTATAAAAGTGCTTGATTATGCAGAAAAACTTTTTGCAAATGAGATATGGATAGTACATTTTACATGTGAAGATTATATAACTCCCTATTGGCCATCTGATAAAAAGTTTGAGAAGATTAATATTATACATTTTTTTCATGATCAGATGTTTAAAAATATACAAATATGTGTTCGATCTATATCTACTTCTGGTACTTTCAATTATATAAATGATATTATATCATTATAAAGTTTTAATTCTAAAGATTAATAATATTTGATATAAAAATGAAAATACTAAATATTTTTATATATTATGATTAATTTTATTATAATTATTATAATATAAAAATAAATTGCATCTTACTTAATTATAAAAGATAAATAAAAATGTATAATTTGTATTAAATTATAACTAAAATAAATATCTAATAAATATCTTCAGAACTTCTTAAAAAAATAAATAAATAAATAAATATAATACTATATACAATCAGATTTCTATATAGTTACATGTTTTAATATGGTAATTATTGGCAATTATTTTTCAATTAATATACTTTTTCATTTAATTTAAATTTGTTATAAGATTTTTAAGTATTTTTTTATAAATTTAAAAATGTATAATATGAACTTTAAAGTTCAAATATATATATATATATTGCAATATAACAATAGTAATAGCAATATACTTTTAATAATTAAAATTTAAAAATTTATAAAAACTAATTTTAGATTTAGATTTTGTAATTTATCATCATGGCGATGCATCACAGTAGTATTCTGACCCAGATTATTATTAGATAAACTGAATCTATCCAATAGTAAAATCCTAAATTGGATCAACATTTATTAAAGAATTTTATATCTGGTTTATAAATTAGGATAAATCAGTTCAACTGTTACATTAACGGTTATTTAACAGATAGATATACACTGGTCAAAAACTGATCTATCTTACAGATATCTTACAGATATCTTATAAATATTGGGTATCCAAAATGCAGAAAATCTGCTATACATCANNTACCCAATATNTATACTATAGAATTAAAAAATACAATTTATTAATTATCTCGCTATCCAGTAATCATAAAAAGATGAAATATAGCTCATTCGATTCGTCTCACTGAGACGTATCGAATGGTACTAATTTCGCATTTCTAGGTATGATAGATGCTGAGATATTCAATAAATCATAAAAAAATAAACAAAAATGCAATATCTTGATATCTATCGCACCTAGAAATGCGAAATTATTACCATTTGATACGTCTCAGTGAGGCGAATTGAATGAGCTATATTGTATCTTTTTATGATCACTGGAT
>QKYT01000057.1:148334-165181 GCA_003550305.1 Glomus cerebriforme | reverse complement strand
AAAAAAAAAAAAAAAAAAAAAAATAAGTACCTTTTTATATCAATGTTTGCTTACAATATTATTATTGTTTATAGGAGGAGGGGTGGGAACCTTGTGAATATTATGAAGGAGGTTATGCAAACAATCTCCTATTTCAATTATATTTTTTGAGATTGATAAATTTTCTTTTTTACTGTTTTCCTCTTCTTCCTCTTTATTGTTTCTCTTTTCTTCCTCTTCCTCTTCTTCACTCTCTTTCTCATTGATTAAAATATAGTAAAAATGACGACGCCACTCTTCAAGAACATTTTTACAATTATTAACAAGATGAGCATGTAAAGAACTTGGTTTAGTATGTGAATAAAATTTTTTGCAATATCGATAGTTTTCCTTCTAGTGATCACTACTCTTAGATTTACCTCTATCAAAATGTTTTCAAATACCACTTTGTGGATGACCTAATTTTGTATTGGTTTCATTTTTTTTTCTATTTTTAGACTCATCATCACTTGAAAATAACCTCTTTTGTTCGCTTATTTTAGAAAGAAATTTTTTTGACTTAAACAAACAAAGAAAAATTATTACTAATTACTTTTGAAAAATGCACAAATAAATTTCAATAAAAATGTGAATTTTTTATTATTAGCAATTTACTTACTTTTTCAAAATATTCATATAACATGTACAAAATAAAAAAGAATGCATAAACATTATACAATATATGACACTAAACTTCTATAATAGTTTATTAATATGTTTAATTAGCATTTTAAAAAAAATGTATAAGAAAATTATAAATAATTTGCCATTTATAGTTAGCAAAATAAACTCCTTTTTTTTATCAAAACCTGATTTTTTTTGAATTTGTGTAATTGTGTTGCATGTGTAGCATGATTTATAACTAAATAATTTACAGATTAATTATGATTTATAATTTAATTTAATTACAACTTACGGTATAATTATGTATTACAACTTTAATATGGCATTGTAGCAACTAAAAGCCAAAAGTTGTAAATAGAGTTGCAACTAAAGTTGTAATCTGTAATGCCATAATTAATACTAATGGCAGGCAATACTAACCTTATATATTATTATATAATTATATAATATAATATAATTTTGACTATTTTAACTTTAAATTTTGATTTTAAGCTCTTTAGACTGAAATATTTTAATTTTTAGATTTTAATTTTAACTTTATGTATAATTGTGATATTACTAAATTTTTTTATTACAAAGATTTAATTGGTTAAAAAAAATTAAAATTTGGAATTTTTGCTTTATTGATCTAATTAAAATATAAAAATTAATTTTTTTTATTTTATATTACTTAATTCTAAAATTTATAAATTATAATTTCAAAACTTTATTACTAAAATTTATTATTTAATATAATTAGAAATTTATTTTGAATTTTAACCAAAACTTATATATTAAAATATAACCAAAATCTTATTTATTATTATTTATTTAATTTTATTATAATTTTATTATAAATACTATCTATTGTAATTTAAATTTTATTTTATATATTTTATATAAACCTATATAAGATATTATTAAAATTTTTAATTAAACTTACTTTTTTATTAGTAAGATTTAAAGAGATTTTGAATTTTGCACCACCAAGATGACGTAGCTAATGTAACTGTACCAATCCTCTAACTGTACCACAGTTTCTAAATTTTGTCTCTTAGGGTTAATGTTATATTAGGCAGGTTTTATGTTTAAGTGAGTTTTGAATGCAATTATAAAAAAGTTGTATTGTTGATATTAAAAGCTAATTATTTTAATCTTATAAAATAATAATCTAATATTGTTATGGAGTTGGATTAGTACTATTTATAATATGAAAATCTTAATTAATAAAAGAATTTGATTCAATAATTATTTAGAAATATCATATGTCTAGCTGAGAATTAGTTTCAAATTTTAGGATAATTGAAATTAAAATTACCCAAAATTAATTAAAACTAGTTTAGGAAACCTAAAACCTTAGAAAATACCTTTAGAGGTTTAGAATCCCATATCTAAATATAATCACATTTTATATAATTATACTTCATATAGTTACATCTTTATATAAGTACTCAAATTTTACTAAATCAATATATTATTTTTATGATATGATTATATAATTACTGATTTTAATTGGATGATTATATAAAGGTTTAACCTATAATTTAAAGTTATATGTGTTTTAAAAATAATAAGAGTATAGATGATCAGAAATTTTTTTTTATTATAAAAGATTAATCTTTACAATAATTGTTTTAGATCCAGCTTATATAAATATTCATATATATACTGGAATTAACACTTTATACAAAATAAAATACTGTCATGTATATTATCTTGTATATAATTATGAAAAGAAAAACAAATGTTGAAAATAATATTCAAATAATAAAATCAGAAACCAGAGACATTCCATATAAAAAATCATAAAAAGAGAAATAAAAATATATTCAAATAATAAAATCAGTAGTCAGAGGCATTCCATTTTAAATGTTAAAAAAATATGTTCAAAGAAAATACATTTCATCTTGTTTAAGGAGAGTATAAAAATTATAAAAGAGGAATAAAGTTAAACGTTAAAAATACGATCAAGTAATTCATTGGGATAAAGAAAATTACTTTTGAAAGGAGGACGAACAGATTGATCTCTTGATAAAGAGCAATTTTGAGAAGTATGGTCGGGTTGCCAACAGCGGATACATTTACTGTAAGCAGTAAAATGGATATTTGGACAGTTTTCAAAGAAATGTCCAAAATAATGACATACATAACAAGGTTTTTGTTGAGAATAAGTAGGTACGAACCAATTAGTATGCTTATCAAGTGCTACATTTTTAGCAGTATAATGCTTTTGATCAGCTATTGGCAATGAAATTTGTGTTTGTAAAGTCATAATAAGCTTATTTTGAGCCTCAACAGAATTCTGTAGAGCTTTAGCTTGTTGAAAAACTGCTTCCAGCCGACTTTTTTGCTCTTTTTGCTCATTAGGTAAAAATATATAAATGTAATCAATGTTTAAGTTGTTGCTAGCGGCCATCAGGAAATTATTAGATGAGAAAAAATTATAATTTGTGGATTTTGTTTTGAAATAGACAAATAGTATTTTTTTTTAAAAAAATTAAAAAAAAAGGACCTTTTTATATGAAATTTCCTAGCTAGTATGAAATATGACTCATGATTCCTTGGTCTTGATAATAAAATTTGAAAATTTTGATATTTTGACACATCGATGAAAAGATTTACTTTACGAGTAATTCATAGTTATGATGATATGCCACAAACCTGGTATATAATCCAGCTTCTTAATAATTGATGACAGAGTCTGACATTTACATAGATAATCATGCGCAAAAAATTTCAGTTTAGTTTTGCGCAATACGCAATAGTAACGTGATTAGACACGTGATAGACACTATCATTAGTTATACAACCACATTTTTCTCCTTTTTTTGACTTTCCTGAATTCAATTCTCACATACGCAACTGCTACCGCCTCAACCTTTCACTTATATAAGACGATTCTGAAGTTTTTTGACTCTCTTCCAAATAGATACTTTAAAAAATTGTCTTTATTCTCTTAGAATTTAATAAAAAAGAGTGGGTTAAAGTTAGATAGAAATCTTTGATCAAATATATAGAATTATGGTATCAACAGAAATCTTATTGATTCCATTATTAATCATAGGTCTTGTGATAATTTCTTATCGAAGACCAAGCCTTATCTACAATTTCTTATTGATGATCTTACAATCTGTGTATTTGCTTTATAAATTATATTTATCAATACCATCCCTTTTTTTAAGACGACGTACGACAACAAATGCGACACAATTATTTGGTGACGACATTAAATATCTAGATAAAATTCCAAAGCATCTCGCGGTTATGTTTTGGAATGATGACGTCCAAGAAGAAAGGTTGATTGAGGTGGCGCAGTTGTGTTGTTGGTCTTGGTGTTTTGGAGTGAAAATAGTGAGCATTTATGAACCTGAAGGTATTTTTGTCATTATTAATTTTTATTAATAATTTGATTTGCTATTTTACCTTTTCGTTTTTTCTTTTATATTTAAAGGTCATTTGAAAAACTATGCTCATTTACTCCAATCTCACATCAATATCATTTCACGAGAATTCATTACTCTAGAAAAGATTATACCAACTATTCAGGTAATGTCTCTTAATTCATCATCATCTATAGGGAATGAAACAAATCAATCAGGTATTAATTTATGTATTTTATCTTAAAATTATTTCTAAAGTTATTATAGTAATAATGAATAAAAAAAATATATATATAATTTTTTTTTAGATTTACTGGTTAATCTGGTCTCACGCTCTGATGGTCGTGCACGAATAGTGGAGACAACAAAGTCTATAACTAAAGACGTTATACAGGAAAAGATAAAATGTGAAGATGTGAATGTTCAGGAATTAGACAAGAGGCTAAGTAGTATGTGTAAAAAAAAAAAAAAATTTTCGCATTAGCCTTAATGCAAATAATCAACATTTCTCTCTCCCTCTCTTTTTTTAGTATCACAATTCCCTGAGCCACAACTTCTCATTTTATTTTCCCCAAGGATTGATCTTGATGGATTTCCACCATGGCACATTCACCTAACTGAAATATTGTAAGTTTGATTATTTCTGAATTTAATTTAATTTAATATATTAACATATTTTTATTGTTACATATAAAAAAAAAGTCATGTACCTGACAACCAAAAATTTAGTTATTCCATCTTTCTACAAGGACTTCGTAAATATTCAAGATGTAATCAACGATTTGGTAAATAAGGAGGAATTTATACAAAATATCTGTTTTTTATTAATAAATAATTTCCTTTGAGGATTTTCAAATAATAATATAAAATTTAATTTTTTTTTGCTGTAAATATTTGGAATGAACTTTTCTGATAAAAATGGAAATCCTTAAATCATAAGACAAGAATTATATTTATTATGTAATATATAATAATTCAATCCGATTTATAAATAATAGAAAATTTTGACGAAATATTAATTATTACAGTCAGATAAATTATGCATTGTATAGAATATTAGATATATTCAATATTTATTATAGATTATAATAAATTTTTAGATTTAATAATAATTTTATGATAATTTTTATATGAATAAAAAAAAATTTTTTAATTTTTTTTTTTTTTTAAAAAAAAAGGAAACAAATTTTTTTATTATTTAATAGCCACCTTGCATTTCATTAATTACAGACTTTGCTCTATCTTCACTCATAATACCAAATGAATGTATTCTCATACTAAAAGATCCAGTTCCACCAGTCAAAGATCTTAAAGATGATGAATATCCTAATAAAGTTGATAAAGGTACATGTGCTTTTATAATTCTTTTAATTATCGCCCCTTGATTTTCATCCGATGAAATATATGTTGGATCTGGTGGTGTATAAATTTCTATTGAATGATCATAATCAATTGATTGTCCTGAAGTTTCTAATCCTAAAATATTTCCTCTTCTTGTTCCAGTTAAATCAGCAAGTACATTACCTAAATGTTCTTCAGGTACTTCAACTTGTACGTCCATTAAAGGTTCTAATAAAACTGGAACACCATTTTTCATAGCTTCACTAAATGCCTGAGAAACACATGCACTAATTGCCGTCTTGGTTGATTCTAATCCAAATAATTTTAGGGAATGAACCTTGATATGAAGACCTGTAATTGGAAAACCTAATATTGGTCCTCTATAAAGAGCTGATAAAATTCCAGAATGTAATGAATCTCTTATTTCTTCTTTATCTAATTTTGTTATTAAAGAATTTTGATCATTCGTTTCATTTTGTTGATCAGAATTTAAATTAACAATTTTATCTTCAATATCTATTACGATTCTATTACCACCTTCTTCAGGTATTCCTTTATCATTCTCAGAAAGTGGTGTAATAATTAAACTAACTTGTGCTTTTTGTTTTTTCCCCATTAATTCACGATCATATAAAAAAGTATGTTCTAATTGTTCTACTATAATTGTTTCTCTATATGAAATTCGCATTTTCCCCATTTCTGCATTAACTTTAAATTCAGTTAATAATCTATCTTTAATAATTTCTAAATGTAATTCTCCCATACCACTAATTAAAGTTTGTCCAGAATCCGAATCTACATGAACATGAAGAGAAGGATCTTCTCTTAATATGTTCTTTAGAGCTTCTTCCAACGGTTTTTCATCAGAAACCGAAGTTGGTTCAACAGCATAAAAGAATACTGGTGATGGAATATCAATACTTTGTAATTTAAGATTCTGACGTGAATCATTAATTTGTATAAGTGTATCACCCGTTCTTGTTTCTTTAAGTCCTAAAATTACTCCAATATTACCAGCTGTGATTGATGGAATTTCTTCCACATCATTAGCATACATTTGTAATAACTTATTTACTCTTTCTTTTTTACGTGTATTCGTATTAAATAAAGTCATTCGATTATCAATTTTACCTGTAAAAAAAGGGGGGAGAAATTTATGAAACATTATCCATTTTAAACAATTAAATTTATTAAAGAAATTTAAAAAAAAAAAAATAATAAATAAAATAAAATTGTTTACCTGAATATACTCGAACAAAAATCATTGGACCTCTTTTATGATCATGAATAACTTTAAACGCAAGAGCGCAAAGTTTCTCTTTTTCTTTCAACGGAATTTCAATTAGATTCTTATCTGATAAAGTTGCTAATGGTGCTGGACGATCCAATGGAGAGGGTAGATAATCAATCACAGCATCCATTAAAGGTTGTACACCAACATTTTTAAAAGATGCACCACAAAAAACAGGTACAGCTTTCCCATTTAAAGTGACCCTACGTAATGCTTCTTTTATTTCTTCAACAGATACTTTCATAGGATCTTCATTCATCAAAAATATTTCCAATAATTGATCATCAATTTCAGATAAAGCTTCTATAAGAGATGATCTTCCTTTAATTGCTTCCTCAAATAATTCCGAAATTGGATATTTTTCAGTTAAAGGAATTTTATTTATTATAGAACCATTAGGATCTTTATTCCAATCCAATACTTGCATATCAAGAAGATCTACAACACCAAAAAATAAGCCATTTCCTTTAGAATCTTTTTTCATTATAGGTAATTGACAAACAAGAGGTCTTGTTCCTAATTTATGATGCATTTCTTTAACAGTTCTTCCAAAACCAGCACCAATTCGATCCATTTTATTAACATAAGCAATTCTTGGAATACCATATTTATCAGCTTGAGCCCAAACAGTTTGAGTTTGTGCTTCTACACCTGAAACTCCATCCAAAATTGTAACAGCACCATCAAGAACTCTAATACTACGTTCAACTTCAATAGTGAAATCAACATGACCTGGTGTATCAATTAAATTTATTCTATGATTCTTCCATCCAAATGTAATTGCTGCTGATGTAATTGTGATTCCACGTTCACGTTCTTGTTTCATATAATCCATAACTGTATCTCCATGATCCACCTCTTTTTAAAAAAAAAAAATTTTTTTTTTAAGATTATTTCATTCATAAAATATTTTTTTAAATAAATATAAATATTATACGCGAAATACCTCCTATTCGTCTCGTGAAACCTGCATAATGTAACATTCGTTCTGTTGTAGTTGTCTTTCCTAAACAAAAAAAAAAAACGTCTATAGCGTGTAAATAAATAATTAGTAAGTTAAACAAAACTTACCTGCATCGATATGAGCTATAATTCCAATATTTCTTGTTTTAGATATTGAATATTCTTTTTTTTTTTTTAAAAAAAAAAAATAAATATAATTAAAATAGATATTTAAAAAAAATATATATACGGTATATCTCATAATATATATATATATATTTTTTTACCTTTAATAGTTGAAGCATAAAATCTTTTTATAATAATTCGACTTTTTAACAAAGTATGTTTTATGTAAACAGTTCTTACATTTTGAAAGAGATTCTTCATTTTTTTTTTTCATCCCATTGTTATTAACGAAAAAAAAAGTAGATTTCATTCTTTTTATATTAAAAAAAAATCGCAGATCAATGCCTGATTAACCAATTTATCACGAAATTTTTTTTAAAAAAAAGACAATAATATACATATATATTAACAGTTTTAAAGGATTCATTAAAAAGGATTCGAGAAAAAAAGAGTTTAACAAAAAAAAAGAAAGCATTTACAAAAGAAAACATTAATAATATTTTATAAAAGATCTATCTATTCATTGTGAAATTAATAAAAAATAAAAAAAAAGTATTACGAAAGTTTAATATTATTCTCAGGAAATTTTTTAACAATTTCTAAATGATCATCAGATAAACATTGACTAAAACGAAATTCCAAAATTCCATTATCTTTACCAATCAATAACCCATCAAGAAATTCTTCTAATACATTAGGACTAAATACCCAATTTAAATAAACCTTAAAAGTTCTTAAAACTTCAGGAAAAGTTTTTTTCAATATCAATAAATAATCATCAACATCCTTTGCAACACAAGTATTATAATGAGAACGATTCATTAAATGAACTTTTTTTAAATCAAAATTTGGATGATAAATATGAAAATATTCTAATTGTTGACAACCTTTAAATAATTTTTCAATTTTAACACTTTGATGAATGTTCATTGGAGCGATAAATTTTTTAAGATTATGACAATAATTTGATAATAAATCTATTAAAGTTTCAATATTATAATTTTGTAAATGTATAAATTGTAAAGTGTGAAGTACAGAACTTGAATATTGAAAAATTGGTTCAAGAATTTTTAAAGGTAAATCATATTGTTTAACTATTATGGTATTTAATTTTTTAAATTCTTTAAAAGTTGAATGATTTTCTTGATAATTTAATTTTTCAATAAACCATTTTTTAATAGTAATTTTTTCTAAATTTTCAAAATTTGTTAATTGTTGAAGAAATTTTATAAAAAAATTTGAATCAAAATAAATATGTTTGATAATTAAACTTGTTAAAGATTTTTTTGCATAAGTTGAATTAACAAGTCCATTCCAAACTATTTTAAATCCTTCAAAATTATGAGAATCCAAAGAAAGATCTTGTAATTTTGGTTGAACTTGAATAATTTTTACTAAATCTTCATAATTTGTAGGTTTAACATATTCCATTTGACATATAATTAAAAATTGAATCTTATGACAAAGTCTTGCTATAGTCTTAAATTGATCTGAATAATATTCATTATTCACTTTTAATGTATGAATTTGTGGTAATTTTGATGATGCTCCATAAAGTCGAAAGATATTAAAATCATTAGAAATTGTAATATCTAAATAATCTATATATGCTGCTTGTCCTAAAAAATTTCTACATAATGCTTTACTTAATTCTTTTTTCATCCTCTCCCTTGGTGTTTCAAGTTCAATTTTAAAATTACACCATTCTGATACTGCTAAAAATATACGATTAACTGGAACATTCCTTATATAAGCAGGATAATTAAAGGTAACTGGTTGTGTTAATGTTGAAAAAACTTTTAATTTTTGTTGAATCGCTTGTGGAAGACATGCGATATATGTATTTAATAATGATATTTGTTTTTTTGACTCATGATGATTCTCAAATGGACTTCTCCATAATTCTGGTATTGCTGACATACACCATTGTTTATTAACAAATGCACATGAATATAAAGAATTTTGATCCTTATCTATATGTTGAAAAATATTTGATAAACAAACATAAGGTAAAGTAGAAGCCATGTTATCTAGAAAGTTTTGGTTATGACCTTTAAGTTTTTTTTTTTTTAAAAAAAAAAAGGAAAAGAAAAAAAAAAAATTTTTTTTTTAAAAAAAATCGGTTCGACTCTATTTATATTTAATTTTTAATAAGGTTGCGCATTATCACATGATAATACAAATAAAAAAAAACCTGTTTGTTGATCAAGTACGATGGTTACTTGGCGCAGAAAATTTCTTTTTTTTTTATTAATGTATAAAATCTTTCTTTACTAAGACTCGATGTGATAATCCTTTAATAATTTTAAAGATTGTATTCTTTAATTTCTTTAAAAATTCGAAATTATTTATGATAGAAATTGGAAATTAAATACGTTTTTTTTTTATGATGATTTAATTTTTTTAAAAAATATTATTTAGTACTTTACTTTGTAATCAAGGTAATCTATCGGTAAAAGGCCGGTCCGCTGTAAATCCTTATGATTGTGGGAAGAAATCAGACTTTTTTTTTATAGTAACATTCTTTCCTTATTATTGAATAAATTACTACATATCTTGCTGCGCCGCTCAAATTCTTCAATTGAGAAATATTTTAATTTGTAGAACTTCAAAAAGACCAGTCACGTAAAACCTGTAGGATCTTTATTATTAACTTAGATGAACTGCTATTGATTAAAAAAAATATTATTTGTTAAATATCTCGTGTTGGGACACAATACCATATATATTTGGTTTTACTGGTCGCCCCCAAAATTCATATGGAGGGAGAACAATGGAAATAGGTATCAACAATGGAATTTTGGGGTAAATTTAGTAAAATCAGATTAGATTTTACAACAAAAATATAGATTTGCTATCCCAATCTAAATTATATCAGTGATTTATAATTAAAATGGAAATAGAATGACGCGTCAGTGTATTACATAATTTAAGTGATTGATCGGGAAAGATCAGTGAAAGTTTCATATTATTATGAATGCATTGATGGAATTTTTGTTTGATTTATATTAAGTTTCAATAAATTTATATTAAAGCAATATTTATGAAATATATATTTATTTAATACAAATTGTACTTTTTAATTTAGTAATGATATAAAATTTCTTGTCAATTTATAATTGTAATTTCGTAATTTAATTCTTGAGACATATAAATAAACTTGCGTAAAAATTCTTCAAGTTTTCTACATGATGTTTTTTTTTCATTCTTTATTAGATTTATTAAATTTATTTATAAACCGTATGCCGTATGGGACCATTTTTAGTACACTTGTCTATATTCTTTACTCATAAAGTTGATATAATTCTTCATTTTTAGGAATAGAAGTCTTCATTATAAAATTTTAATGGGAAAAGAGTATATGAAAGAAAGCATGAAAGAGAGCGTGAGAGAAAATCAAAAGAAAAATAGCTATAAAAAGTATATCTGATATTATAAATTCCAATTGTGTATACACCATACACAATGAGATAAACCCGTTATTCCAATATTCTGTTACAGATATTCATTAGATTATATGAAGATCTATATCACATGCGCGTAAAGCGCATGTGATATTCTATATAACCCTTCATATGGAATAAAAAGTAATTACATCAAATATTTATTATTGGAATTCAATGGTCAAATTATACTTATTTCTGTATGCAATAATAATGATATTTTTAGCATGTATAGTCACGAGATTTTACTACGGAAATACCGGAATATGATTTATATTTTCTCCAAAAAAATTAAAATGTAAGTTAAATTGAATCAGCTAATCATTCGGAAGAGTGACCAATGACACGTAAAAAAAAGGGAATGCAGACCAACTTCACATGTAAAGTTATATTTAAAACTTTATTATTATTAATTAGTTTATAAGTTTGTTTCTATGTTAATATTAAATTGAGAATTTATGTTTATATTGCATTTTAAGAT
Organism: Glomus cerebriforme; assembly: GCA_003550305.1. Classification (NCBI taxonomy): domain Eukaryota; kingdom Fungi; phylum Glomeromycota; class Glomeromycetes; order Glomerales; family Glomeraceae; genus Glomus; species Glomus cerebriforme. Next base: position 153,556 of record QKYT01000057.1, on the reverse strand, counting down.
TTATTGGATCCGTTTCTGGATCTTTATCATTAGAAGGACCGAGATGCATACATCTGCTTCTCATTCTAAACAGCGTTACAAAAAATAAATAAATACGTTGTGTTTCTATGTTAAATAATTGACTATTTAATATTTACATTAATATTGCGGTTTGAAATTTATTGGACCCGTTGTTAGATCTTTCTCATTCGTTCTTTCCTTTGCATAACTCTTTTTAAGAACCAGGATGATCTTGGATCATAAATTTATCACATTTCGCTTCTCATTCTTAAATAAGAATAACGTTAGCGAATTTTTAACTAAATAAATAATTTTTGTAAAACAATCCATTCCAAGATTATTTATTGTATGTTTCGTTCGACTTTCGATGTCGATGGTTACATAAGAAAATAGTTCTCAAATATTACAGATTAATATTTATTGTGTAAGCAGTAAGCCTAATTTCAAATTTTGATACTGCATCACATTATCTCATTTGTTACAAAGTCGGTTATAAAGTCCCTTTTGTTTACTATCATGTATTTAAATATTACATAATTTCTAAAGATTACCTGTTACGACTTACGATATTACTGTAATTTACGCGATCGTACAGATGCGAAATTTGATGAATAATAATATAAATAAGAAGAAAACAAGAATTCGAAAATAGATTTATAAATAAAACAGATACAATCTAGTTTTCTTTAATCGAAAACAAAAATAAATCAAATTAGTACAGTATTACTAAAATTAACTTCATAAAATTGTCTTTTTGGATTATATAATGATTAGATAGAGTTACATTAAAAGTTATTTTATTACACAAAAATCCGATTTATTTTTTAAAATAGAATACCTGTCTACAAATTCATTAATCATTGTAAAAATTTTTTATGTTTTAGGAATCGTCAATGTAATAATAATAAATATTCTAGCTAAAAATGTTTAAAAGATTCATGAAATTCATGAAATTTTTTTTAAAAAAAATAGAATTCTTTTTAATTCTTTTATTGAAACAATGAAAAAATTGGCGCGCGTTACATTTCTCCTTAAAACTTCTAACTCTAATTATTCTATTCCTTTATTTATCGACATTAGAATTCCCAAATGAAGTTATATATATTTTTTATAAAGAAAAAAAATTTTTTTTGTACTTACAAATTAAGAAAAGGACATAATATATGTTTAGAAATACATTCATTTTATATATATATATATATATTAATTAATTACATAAAAAAAACAATGACACGAATGGTTTACATTGGCGCAGTAATTTATTAATATATTCCCCCCTCAATCCCCTATCCCCCCAAAAAATAAATCGCGATTTTTTTTATATATAACTTACCATTTTGATATTATATTTTGTATTTTTTGATTATCATAATCATAATATAATTTTTCTCTCGTATTAATTATATCTTTTATAAAATTATTTGAAGATTTTGAAAAACATTCTGAAGGAGCAGTAATAAAATAATCGGAATTAATACATACTAATTTATCTAATATGTTAGCAATACCTTTTCCTTTAAATTCTTCAAGATAATCCTCCTTTTGACTAATTTTACTAAAAGCATTCAAAGAATACCATGTATTAATTGTCATTGTTGAATTTAATAAATGAATTACTCGACGATAATATCTTGATTGACGATTAAATAAAGATGATGTAGAAGAAGAAATTGGATAATCTGTTGCTAAATATATATTATATAAATTAAAATTTTCTTTTAAATTTGTTAAGGTATTAATAAGTTTTTCAGCACAATTTGATAAAATAGTTGAATCCTTTATATCAATCATACTCCAATAAACTGCTATAAAAGGTTCTAAAACTAAATTAATTTTCCAAGATTCTTGATTAATTTGTTTCGAATAAAGATTCGTTAAAGATGATGAAATATTGAATGAAGAAGAAATTTTTCTAGGAAAAATTTCCTTATTAATATCATTTTTAATTAATAATATTTCTGAATTAAAATCTTTTAAATTTGAAATTAAAAATTTTGAAATATTTTTACGATATTTTGAATTTAAAAATGATTTTGATTTAAAAAGAATTTTTTGATAAGAAGTGAAATTATTATTATTATTATTATTATTATCATCATCATCAAATTTCATTTCAAAATTTTTAAGACAATTATTATCATCTTCAACTAATCGTATATTTTGATTTATATCTTCTATAATAGGTTGATGTTCAATATCATCAATATCACCATCATTAGGTGATGATGATGACGATGATAGATGTAAATAATGAAAATCAGGTTTTTCGATCCTTTCTTTGGTCCAAAATTGAAAATTTTCTTGTGATATAAATGATAAATCTGGAAAATTTTCTTTTAAATATTCAATATTATAATAAAATTCAAAAGGGAATTTTTTACATGAATCAATTTTGGATCTTCCAACATTAGTTAAAACAAGTGTACGATTCAATTGATTCGCTAAATAAGCGAAAGTATTTATAAAATGTACATTTGTTTTAGTTTCTGGTCCAGAATTTGAATATACGAATAAGAATTTGCATTGTGAATTCCCACAATATTTTTGATTAATTTGAAAATCTGGATTGGGATTAGGATTGTTATTGGTATTTATTATTATTTCTAAATTGTTATAATTTATATCTCTTTCCTTAAAAAAAAAATAAATAAATATCAATATCAATAAATAAAAATTAATTAATATTAAAATATACAGAATTTAATTTTTAATTTACCTCTACATGTATCTCAAAATCAGGTGAAGTTTGTTGTTGAAATTCATAATCATAAATCATAAACAAAAAATAATTTGGTATAATAATTGCAAGCATTAAAAATAGCGAAAAGGGTTTCATTATTTCATGAATTGTGAAAGAAAATGGTAATTTGTTATAAATCATTTTGGTCATTTTTTATGTATTATATATATATTATATATATATATGTTTAAAAAATAAAAGAGAAATCGTAAAGATATATAAAAATAGGTTTTATTAAAAAAAAAATTAAAAAAAAAAAAGAAAGAGAAAAAATGAAGTTATTATCTCTTGAGAATCAAAATCAGATTTTTTCATTTAAAAAAAAAAGAAAGTGACGTACCAAAAACTCTGAGTTTATTTTTGTTCAATTTTACATTCATATAATGGTTACAATTCTCGGATAGAAAAAAAAATAATTTAAAAAGATGATTTAGTCTTTATTTAGGCAAGCTCAGCTCATTATTATTGTTAATAAAATAGAATTTGTATTTCATATTCCATTATAAGTTTCAATTATTGTGTCAATGAAAATCGAAAAAAAAAAACGAACAAATTTTTAAATCGGATAAATACGGACCTCTTTTTTTAAATGTAGAACGAAAAATACCGAAACACTAGAAACTAATCTTGTTTGGGAATCATTATCAGAGTTGATCACGGATATTTGGCATTATTTTATACGAAAAGAATATTTCCATGGTTTATTATTCATAAATCACATTCATTTGCGTCATTTCCAATTTTATTACCCAAATTGTTAAAATATTAATAGACTATGTGATGCAATTTACGCCAAAAAAATGTTAAAAATAGCTAAATTAATAAAAGTTTCACAAGGGATTACGTTTATCATTTAATAACTTTTTATCAAACTGCAATTGCGCCAAAACAAAAATATTTGACTCGCTTCACGTTGTTTTTATTTATTTATTAATTATACTTTATATTATAAATTGTATTATTAATGTTACCAAAGGTCAAATATTAATAATATACACGTATAAATATGATAAATATCAGATATTGTCTTATCAAAACGTTTATGCATGTTGATTACAATTTTTTGTTATTGGATTATCAAATGTAGTCTGTAAGGCGGAAAGGGTCCGAGTTTTTTTTTCTTTATTTTTTTCCTTATTTATTATGTTAACAATGGCTCTTATTGTAATAAACAGGTACCTTAACCTTAACGGTGGCGTATCAGGCGTATATTCGCGCGTAAATGAGATATTCATTCAGCGGGATCAATTAGTGAATAATAAATCGGAAGCTGTATAAAATTGTGAAAAATGTAATAAATCTCCTAAGTCGTACAAAAAAAGTTAAGTGTTTTAATAATTGCTCAAAATAAATTAAAAATTATTACATTACCTAATAACATTTGTTCAAAGAACAACTACTGTCGCGTAAAATTATATTTTTAGCTTAAAGTTTAACTTTAATAACTAAAAGTGTAAATTAATCATGTTTAATCATGTGGTGGTGAGTCACGTACCAGTAATTTACTAACTATATACAGTATATACCTATTGACCAACAAACTATATTTTGATAAAAGTAATTTCGTAAGTTTCAGTATTTTTTTTTATATGAAAGGACGTGTATTTTTAATTTAAGAACTCAGCGATGAAAAGAAGGCTGTAAGTAAAAAATTTTTTTTTTTTTTTTTTTTTTACGGAACTAATGATATCCCGCCAATCCCGGTAAGAAAAACTAAATCCGATTATCATTTTTTTTTGTTCGATTATTACAATAATTTAATCCGGTTTTTTAGTCCTTCTAGCTTTTATTATTCCCATTATTTATAAAGAAATATAATATCGTCGTTAAAAGTATCAATCCAGAATTGGATTATCATTATTTGTATCATAATAAAAACACATCATTTAATAGATAGTGATACTGGTGACACCTCGATTTTAACGAGATTTTATTTAAGAATTCTATATCAAGCGAATTGATTATAGAATCATTAAATCAAGTTTTCTTAGTGTCACTAGGTTAGAATATTCAATAGTTTGGAACAGTTTGATTTAAGGTTTGGGTCACATCATCACTATTAAGTGTCTATAACGAGAATCATTGTTGCTATTCTAATAGATCTTTACTTCATACATTACAGATTGTATATGGTTATATTGGTTTATTGAAAGTAAAAAATTACCTAAACTGTTAATAATAATAGGAAATTTTTTATTTCCGGAAACATATTTTGAGGGTAAGTCTCAAAAGGTTATTTTTATTTATTGTTCGTTTGTTACGTGACGGAATTCGTTTCTTAATAAATATATGATCTCTGTGCTTATAACCTTTAGTAAAATTTTTTGTTCTTTGAAATTCAAAGATCTCATATGTAAAGAAGAATCGTGAATTTACTGTTTTACTGTAATCAAGAAAAAAATTTAATAAAAAAAAAATTATAATTTATAATGTTTTATTAAAACAAAAAAAAAACAAAAAAAAAATATATAAAAAAAAAAAA
>QKYT01000057.1:131345-148276 GCA_003550305.1 Glomus cerebriforme | reverse complement strand
TTTTTTTTTTTTAAAAAAAAAAATAATAATTAAATTGTCATTGTTTTTAATAATATTAAGAAAAAGAGGAAACATTTTATCTTTGATTTTCCCTTGTAATAAGTTATTCATTCCTCTTGGTTCTTTCATTGGAAAGAAAGTTGATTCGTAAAAAACTAATTTAAATTTCCCAAAAACATTTTCATATTTTAACATCAAAAGAACTAAAGGAAACGGGAACGGAAACAATGGAGTTCCTAACCCTCGCCTATCCTCTCTCTATCCTTGTTATCAAATCTTTTTTTCATATCATAACCAAAACCCTATAATTTATTTACAAAACTACAAAAAAATATATATATATATATGAATATATATTTTTTTTATCTATTAACATAATGCTTAATTTTTTTTGTTTCTCCTATAATAGGAATTAAAGATTTTGCTAATTCATAAAGTTCATTAGAAATATGACCATCTAAACGAGAATGATTAAATCTCATAATTCCAAGTCTTTTTAAATATCTATTTTTTTCAGCAAAAGAAATAATTTTTCTTAAATGATCGTCATCCAAAGAAATATAAATATCTAATTCTTGAATAGGTACGGAAAAAGTTTGATAAAAATTTTCATAACCGGAAAGATCAACTAAAAATGATATACCAAGACGTTTTAAAGAAATTGGAATTGAAATAGCTAATTGAATTAATTGATTTGTTTTATCAGTAGATTCTGGTGATAAAGGATCTTCATATCTTCCTGATTCAATAATAATTAAAGTTTTAAGAGATTTTAATAAAGAAAAAATTTCATATAATTTAATTAAACCAAAAGTTGAAATTTTTAAAGATAAATAAGTTAAATTAATTGGACAAGTTAATTTTAAAAAATTGATAGTCCTATAAGTAACAAATTCCATTGTAAGAGATTCTAATTTATGTTTTGATAAATTAATTAAAATTGCCATCGCATCTTCAAAATTTTGAATATTCCTTTCCATTTCAATTTGATAAGCAAGTAAATTCTCAATATGTATTGGAGGTAAAGACTTACAAGAATTATAAAGATCACATAAATCTTCAACTTCAAAATATTCCGTTAATTCAAGAGTTTCTAATTTAACACAATGATATAATATAGGTAATAAAGAATGGAAATTACTTAATTCTATAATTCTAAGAAATTTCAATGAATTTGCTTGACTTTGAATCGAATGAATAAAAGAATAATCAATATATTCTGTTACTTGAAGAGAATAAAGATTTGTTTGAGATTCAATTAATCTTGCTAAAGATCTACTAACTTTTGAAGTATTTGTAGAATCAAAAAAAATATCAATAATTAAATCTTGAATATTATTAGAACATTTTGATAATTCAATAAAAAAATTGGAAATTTTATCACCAAAAGTTCCATCAATATCATGTTCCCAACTAAAATATCTTAATTCTAATTTTTCTAAATTATTTAAAACTTTTTTAATATTATTAAAAGTTAAAATTTTTTGAAATATATTATATTCAAAAGATCTTTCATCATCATCATGATATTTATCATGACTTAAATTTAACATTTTAAAATTTCTTGTCCGAGTAAAAATTAAATCTCCTAATATTTGAAATATAAAAATATGTATATTAAAAGGTTGTCTTAAATTATTAAAATATGATTCTGTCCATTTTTTTATTGCATATTCAAAATTTTGATAATCAAATCCTTTAATATAACTAGCATAATCAAATAATGTTGGTTTTATTTCAATCGATTTATCAAATTTTTCCATTAATTGTTGTTTTTCTCTTCCTTTTAAACATCCCATTAATGTATTTATAATTATATATGATTTCTTCATGTTTTCTTTTTCAAAAGGTCGACTCCAAAGTAATGGTATTGCAAGTTGACAAAATGTACGGTTGACAAATAAACAATCGTAAAGTGCTTTTTTATCATCACGAAGAAATTTTAATATATCTACTATACAGTCATAAGGAAGTATTGATTGCATATTATTTAATATTTTTTTTTATTGAAAATTTATTTAAAATTATATTATCCCTCTTTTTTATTAAAAATGAAATAGGGGAAAAAAAAGAAAAGAAATCATAATTTTTTTTTTTAAAAAAAAAAATTTAAAGTATAAGTTTTTTGTTTATAAAGAATTGGTGCCACATTATTCCTCTTTAAGAAATTTGGGTCACGGAATAAAAATCACTTCACTACGCCATGATTTTCATTTAACTAGTTCTGTACTTATCAAACAATTCGTTGTAAGCCACTGTGCCGCAGTATTTTTTTTTCTTTTAAAAGGCGCAGTGAACAATTAAAAATTATTTTCATATTATTCCTTTAAAATTTTTCGTTTAATTTATAACGTGTTGATTTCTCTCCTTTCGATCCACTGGATCGGCTTTTTTTTTAATCTAGGAGTATCTTTTGTGATTGGTCTTTAATTTATATTAGATCAACTTTCTGCTTCTTATAAAGGTTCTTTTAATTTCGATATTATTTTTCTATTTTCTTTCGTTTTTTATTTATATCGACATAAGAAATATATTAACAATGAAAGATCATTTTTAACGTGGAGAATTAACGATTTTATGTGACAGGCACGTGATATTTCTACTAAATATCTTTATCGATTCTTATCTAGGAATTAAATGAAGTATTTAAAGGTTCTTTTATAATTTCATTAATAACTAATTTTGGTAACAAAAAAAACAATAGTTTTTTTTATAATAGAATTTCTTTGATAAATTTAGTTGAAACTAAAAGGATCTTTAGGCGTAACCGAACCCGAAATAAGTTTAGTCTATATTTAGAAGATTTTGTTTGTGGGACATTAATCACAGCCGAAATTTAATTTAGGTTTAGGCGAAAGAGTTTTAGTACGGATATTTTATATATCCTCTAACCCCGGGGCAATATTATTGGGACACAAAATATATTTATTTTGTTTGTAGAATCCCCTGCCGATTTTTTTTTTTATATATCATCATACAAACAGGTAATATATTCCCTTATTTATATATATAGTTTTGAAAGATGTAATAAGAGATTGATTTTCTCGGACATTTCATTGATTCTCAAATTTATTAAAACATTATTAGAACACAAATTACTTCGCGCTTTAGGAAAAAATGAATAAATATATGAAATATATGGTAGTTTTACGGAGTCTTTGTCGTTGCACACTTAATAAAGGATCACGGTGTGACTAACTACCAGTTAAATTCTACAGTTGTTTATAAAATTAGCGAATAACGTTATTGTTCATTAATATGATAATAATAACTTAATGTTTGTCCAAATTACATGATCAATATTTTTGTTTTTTCAATGAATGTTTTTGTGATACATTTATCAAAATATATTTAATCATATAATAAAATATAATACAATGATCAAATTATGAAGAACTTTCATATTGAATTAGATATTTGGACGAAATCTTTTTACTAATTTAGCCCTCTCTTTCTCATAATAACTATTAATGGATTCTTGTTTATTTGTTATTTTAAGATCCGTATCATATTTGCCTTTTAACAATCGTTCTTTACAATCTTCATCTTTTTCAGTTTCAATTACTTGAATAGCTTTCAACCTCTTAACTATAACATTATATTATTTTATTTTGTTAATAACAGTTAAAAAATGAATTGAAATTAGAATTTAAAATAAATAAATTACTTTCAAGCGCGGTCAAAAGTCTTTGCAATTCTTCTCGATTTAAAGGACCACCTTCTTGAAGATTCTGTTTATATGTTTCTTGAATTATACATAATAATAATATTAGATGACAATTTTTTTTCTTAAATTTTGAATAATTTGTATATAAATGATACCTTTTAATCTACGGGAAGGTTTTTTCATTGAGATCTCTTCATGTTTAATATTTTTAATTGGATTCTGCCATTTATAATATGTTGGAATTATAATTCTGTTAATAAAATAATAGATACCATATAAAAGAGTGAATGAAATAATATAAATGAGGATTTTAATATTCCATAAATTAAAAAAAATATATATAATTAGAATAAAAATAAGAATAAGATAAATATTCAATATCGAAAAATTCATCTTGACGGAGAGAGATATTTTCATTGTCTTTTTTTTTTCTCTTTTTTTTTTTCGCGAGATATCATTTTTTTTTTTTTACTACAATTATAGATACTTTTTTAACTCGTGATTTAACATTTTATCATCAATCATCATATTTGTTTCATATATTAAAAAAAAATAATTTTTTAAACTTTTACAGATTGATTAGATTTTTAACATTATAAACTATAAATGATTCAACATATTTAAACTATTTCGAGAGAATAAAAGAAGATAAGAAGAAATACACAATAAATACCGGTGTGTCGAGATCCACAGACCATAGGTTTTAGCCGATAAGAGGATGGATTTTTTGTGATAGGTACGATGAATCCAATATTATACTGTATATGATTTCAGGAAAAAACACGCGGCGAGATGCTAAATTTACAAAACAATAAAAAGAAAGAGAAAGAAGAAATGAATTTTAAGGAGGAGGGGGAATGTAATTGAAGTAAATGAAAGAAATTAAGAAATACAATTTAATGGAGGAACTTTTGATAGTCGATAACTTTTCGAAATAAGGAAATAAGATAATGCAAAAAGAATTATTATTTACCATATTATTTTTTGTAACTTTTGTTTGTTTATTATTCAAATTTATTAAAAAGATTACCATCTCCATCTGAAGGATTAACAGATGATGATCCTAACTTTCCAAGGAAATTATGTTTTTAATGAGAATTTAGTTTTCGTAAGTGGAGTCTCTTTTCATCATTGGCGGTAAAGTGTTGGCGGTAAATTTCATACCATACTTAATGGAGTAGTAATTATATATGATATATCGGATTACTTTTTAAAAAAATTATTTAAAATATAAGGTTGGCAATGTGTCACGTAGTATTAAAACTCGATACACAGTGATACAACAAACGTAGGTGTAATAGAATTTTAAAATTGAATTTTTTAAAGAAGCCCCTATTTTTTCGGCTTTACTATTATAAATGGTTTTAGTAATCATACCAATATTCCATATTTGTAGATACGAAACTAGTTTTTTATCGTACGATTCTTGTTTTCAATTACTTTATCGGATGTTGAATAAATTCCCGATTCGTAGGTCATTATTATTATTTGGATTTTCAAAAGATTTCATTGTTTAAAATTTTCTTTGTTTTTTTTTTCATCGACGATTAATTTTGATAGTAGAAAAACATGTTACTTTACTATTAAAAGTATTTAAAATTTTATTTCAATCAGTTTATATATTTCATTTTATATGATGTTATGTTATGTAACGAAATACAAAATACTCTATTTATACCACGTGAACCGAAAGATACACCAAAAAAGAACATTAATGTACATTTTCCATCGTGCTATGCAAGAAATCGAATATTTAGTAGCCACATTTCCTATCTTAATTCTTCATATCTTATCAGTGATGAACTCATTCATAATTACCATAAAATCTTATATATAGTTATATATATAAAAAAAAAAATATGAAAGAAAACAAACAAATAAACAATATTATGGTCATAAGGGTTTATTCGAAATAAAAAAAAAAATTTTTTTTTTTTTTTTTTTAATGGAGGGAAAATTTTTTTTTAAAAAAAAAAGATTTATAATATGATAAATAATTCTTATATAAAAACTATAAAAAACATTGTATTTTTTTTTTTTAAAAAAAAAACTTTTTCTCATCCGAATTCAGATTTAATGATAAAATAAAATATTCATGGCCACAATATTTCCTCAAGAAATTTTAATAAAAATATTTAAAGAATTAACACCATATGATCTTTATTCACTTTCTTCAGTATGTAAAAGATTTCGATCATTATTATGGTCAACATCTACTTTAACCCAAGATATTTGGCGTACGTCAAGATTACGTCAAACAATTATAGACCGTTCGCCACCTATTATATCATCAAGTAATGAAACTGGGATTATTAAAAAGATGAGCGAACAACAATATCTTTGGTTAATGATTTTGAGTGAAAAATGTCAATTTTGTGATCAAAAAAATAAAATTGAATTAACCTTATATTGGGAAGGTAAAATTTATTGTTGTTCAATTTGTTTACGAAAAAGAGTTATTAGGTAAAGATAATATTTATTATTACTATTATTATTATTCTTCTTCTTCTTCTTGTTGTTGTTTTTGTTGTTGTTGTTGTCGTTAAAAAGGAAAAGACTGAAATTTTTATTATTTTTTTTTATATAGTCTTGAAACATTAAAATCTGAATGGAAATTACCAGAAAATTTATTGGAATGTTTAAACGAAATACCGGATTCAATTGATGCAATCGAATGGCGACCACGAATGTATTTTAAATCTGAAGTAATAAGGTTATTAAAAGAATATAATCAAGTAAAGAAATTTGAAATAAATGATTGGTTAAAGAAGAAGAAACGTGAAATCATAAAATTAAAAGAAGAAAATAAAGATTATAGACTTAAACATATTTATTGTAAATATACTATTAAAGAATTAGGAAAAAAGAGATTAATGAGAATGATAAGAAATATGGAGGTTGATCAGGGTGATGTCATCACGGGGTTGAAAAAACTCCGGTTCTATTATAAGTCTAGCCAAGTCGTTGTAACACCGTAAATTTGGCGAATGTTATCCATCACTCCTTTTTTTTTCCTTATTGTTTTGCATAAATATAATAATAAAAGTTGATTGTTTTTTATATATTCACTTTAATAATTAATTTATCTTTATTTTACCTTCAAGTAAAAGGTAAAAATAAAGGTCAAAGATAAAAAATAATATCTTTATTATTAATAGTTTCTTTTTTAAACTATGAATAATTAAATTTTGTTTTTTTTTTTTTAGAATTTTTCAATTTTTTTTGTTCGATTTTTACAGTTTTTTTTTCATTAATATTAAATGATTTAGAAAATTAGCTTTAAAAAAAAAAATGATGATAAACTAAATACTCGCAAATAGAAAATTTTGTAAATAAAAAGATTATGATAAGTGTTAAACGCAAACGCAATCGATATAATGAATAGTAGTAATAAATTTCGCTATCATTTTTTTTTTAAAAATAAAAAAAGCTAATTTTTGATATTTAATCGCATTGAGAAAAGAAAAATTTAAATGTCTACAGGAATTCCTATAAAATTTTCTCATGAGAAATTATATTTAATGAGTAGACACTTAAAAAAGAATAAAATAATAATTGGATAAGGAAAGGATATTAATATATATATATATTTCCGTCGCAAATTCAAAAATCGCAAAAAAAAAAATGGGAACATTTTTTTTTTATCGCCCGCATTTATAAATTAAAGAATGATAAGTGGTTGAGTGTTTCGTTGTATGATGAATTTCATTTCCGTGGTTTAGGTCTTCTCACTCTTTCGACGCTTAATGCTATTCCATTAACCAATACGGCGCCCTCGCTAACAGCGTTATGATATGCGGTTGGTGAAGCAAAATCTGCGAATGCGCAGGCCTATTTTATATCAGATATATATATATTATTAATCAAAGTTTTCTAAAAAAAAAAAAATTAATAATATTAAAAATAATTATTACCTTTGAAGATATGATATCAATACTTTCAACTTTTCCAAAAGAATCTTCAAGACATCTCTTTAAAGAATCTTTATCGATTTCACTCGTAATGGAACCAATAAAAGCGCGGTAACCTTTTGATAAAAATATATTTAAATAAATAAATCAGAAATTAAAATAAACCGCAGTAATATAATTTCTTTTTTACCTCCACGAGTTTTTTTATTATTTAGATCATTGGAAGTTGTATCCCATCCGTTATAAGTTGTTGGATGTTGTTTACGAGGTGAAGATTTTGATGATGTTCCAACCGTTGATGATTTATTTTGTAAATCCTGTATAAGTTCCGATTGAGATTGAACGATTTTTAGATATTTCGCTACGATAGCTTCTTGTTGTTCAAGTTGTGTCTTAAGGACGGCACAATTTCTACAAGACTTTTCGTTCAAGCTCATTTTTTAAAATACCGTGTTATTTTTTGCGACGAAAAAAAAAAAAATTCGACGGAAGAAAAAAAAAAAAAAAAAGGGAGAATGGATTTAAATAACTTGGGTGGTGATCTTATATTTATAATATTTATAATGTACAATTAGTATAATCAGGTGATACAAATCTTGTGTGTTTCATAAAAAAAAAAAAAAGATCTTCAAAATAAAAAAAATCGGTATTAGTATAATATATTACGGGTGGAACCGAGTATACAAAAAAATCTTCTATTGTTGTACGACTGCGGTTTTGTTAAAATAAAACAAAAAGGAAAGAATGAGTTCATAAATCTTATACGGTAATTTGGAATAAAAAAATGCCCGTACTGCGGGGAATTACTTCAAACTTTTTAAAAATTTGACAAATATTTGATCGAACATCAAAATTTTATACTGTGGAATGAGGTATTATTTTATTGTTAATGACAATTATAAATTTGGAAAGTTTTTATATAAGCAAAAGGAGCTTTGTCTTAATTGGGTTTAGTATAACGTATTAAATTATCTTAATTCGGTTAAAATACTTTATTCATTTGGTGGAATTATTTAATAAAAAAAAAAAAAAATTTGTTAATTAATTTGTTACACATTGTTAATTAATTTTACCGCAGCACAACAGTAAATCATCACCTTTTTTAACTTTATCCCTCCCCGTAGTAAGCAGTAAGGGTTATAAGGGTTACGTAATACCTTATCTTGAGGCGAATCAGAATAACTAATTTTTATTTTGAATAAAACTTTATTACAACTTACAACTGATGGCTGACTCCGAAAAAGGGTTTCCACAATCATAATTACCGCTAACTTTTAGCGACTTTGAATGATATGACACAATTTACCAGATATAGTATCCTTAATGATGCACAGACCATAATCGAATAATGAACAACATGTGTAGCGTTCATTCGTCATTTATTTGGCTAATAGTAATAGATATGGCTAATAGATACAGGAACGTTACATACGTTACATATGACATATATGACACAGATATTACGTGAAATTATAATGGTTTTTTTTGATATTTGCGTGTTTTTATTTTTGTTTCGCGTTCATAATACAAATAATGATTTTCCATAAAAGAATTGAAAACACTTTGTTATCATCATTATGCAAAGCAGTAGACATATAAAACAGATATTGATTATCCGTTTTACAATTTTTTGATTGCAACAAACAAAATAAAATCTATATATAGAAAACTACGTATCATTATATTGATTATCTGATAATTAATGAGTCACGCGCGGTTATTGATTTCTTTGATGACCAAAATCTTTTGTTAATTTGATTTGTCATCCGCAATTATTACATTTTTAGAAATTTTTTTTTTTTTTTATATAAGGGTTGATGATTCCGGCTAATTATAAATTCCCAAACTTTTTCCGGTCCGAAAGTCGTTCCAACCCATCAAAAGCTTAGTGTTTCGTTTTTTGGGCAATTAATAATAGTTTTAAAAACACGTGATTTTCTATTCCACGTGAGACTACACAATTATGTCGTGATCTGGCTGATTTGCGTAATCCCTCAGCGATTCACATCATTCACTTTATAATATATTGTATACTATAAAAGATTTATTTATTTTTTTACTATCAGTATATTATTGATAAAAATAAATTGAAAATAGCTTATCTTTTTATATATGGAAGTAGTATTTATTATCAGTAAAAATAGTAAAAATACAATTATTTTACTATCTAAATTGATAATTTAATAATACATTCCAAATTTTTAGCTACATAATAGAATAATTAAATTATAATTATTAGAAAGGCTATTAGGATTTAAGATTCAGTTATTAATCAATAATAAAAATAATGGTTTTTTTTTGATTAAAAGTTAGAGTTTAATATTTAAATTAATTATAAAAATCAGTTTACATTTATAATACTTTTAAAATTATATTATTCTTATAAATTATTTGATAAAAAAAAAATTTATATTAAAAATAAAATATTCTTAATTAGACTATTATAATATTTATAAAGAAAATATTGAAATTGCACATTAGTAATCTGCAATAGGATTTTTTTATTCTGTATAAAAAAATTGGTTACATATAAGTTAATTTTGAATTTACTTTAAATTAGTATAAAAAGAATTTTTAATAACTTAAATTCATAGTACTGTATAATTAATTAAATACAATTATTTCCCTTTATAATTATAGGATTAGAATTTACAAATTTAGTAATTATAAAAATTTGGAATTATATAAAGTAGTGTTAAAAAGTACAGCCATTAGTACAAAATTAGTACAATTAATACAGTTAGTATATATAAATAATTAAATATAATTCAGTACAATTACAGTATAAGTATAATATAAAATTATACAAATTTTTTAACTCTGATATAATAGAAAAAACCTAATAAATATTTGTAAAAATATAATTATAATTATGATACTGGTACATGAAATAGCCAATATTTTAATGGAGTTTTAGTAAGTTTCAAACAATTTAGAGATTCTGCTTTAAATAGGTCTTCTTTATTTTAATAATTCAACCATTCATCAACAAATGCATTATTATTTTTATCTAGTGATAATTATATAAAAGATACTTATAAAAGAAAATAACTGTATGTAAAAATCAAAAAAATTGAAATAATAAAAAATATAACTTTTTTTAATTCAATAAAAATATTATAATAAAAAAATAATATAATAAAAATAATAAAAATAAAAATTAATAACATAATAATAAATTTAATTTTTATTTATTATTTATTTATTTAATTTTTTAATAATTAAATAATAATTATAATATAGAATTTATTTGACAGGCACCAAAGATTAATTTGCAAATAATTCACCAAAGGTGAATTTAATAAAAATTCACCGGGTGGTGAATTTTACCTTGATTTTTATAATTAAAAATAATTCATCAGGGGTGAATTTTACCTATTTATATTAATCATTTTTGGTTAGTAATTTTTACCTGGTTTGTTTTTTTCTTATTCATTTCTTTTTCATATTATTTTTTGTTTCTTTCTTTTTATTATAATAAAACTCTAATGTGAACTTTGACTTTTATAATTTTAAATTCTGATGTTTCAAACTCTGATGTAATTATAATTTTAAACTCCAATATTTCAAACTCTGACATAACTATAATTTCAAACTCTGATATTTCAAACTCTGATGCAAACTCTGACTTTTAATAATTTCAAACTCTGACATTTTAAATTCAGACGTAAATTCTGATTTTTTATAATTTTAAATTCTAGTATTTCAAACTCTAATGTGAACTATAGCTTTTAATAATTTCAAACCCTGATATTTCAAATTCAGATATGAACTCTAACTTTTAATAATTTTTAAACTCTAATATTTCAAACTCTGACCAAATTCTGACTTTAATAATTTAAACTCTGACAGTTTAAATTTTGACTGAATTCTGACTTTAATAATTTCAAACTCTGACACTTAAATTTAAACTCTAATATTTAACTTTGATTATAATTTAAATTCTAATATAGTAAATGATATATTACTAATATTTTTATTGGTAGTTTAATAGATAGTTGTAAATACTGATATTTTTTACTTTATTTTTTTTTTATTATTTGTAAATAATTATTTCTTTTTTCTATTTTAAACCATTTATTAAACAAAATAAAAAAAAGCATTTTTATAATAAAATCTTATATATAATTTCAAAATTTCTTTGATAAATTAATAAATAAATATAAAATTATATAATAAAAAGGATATTGATACGTATCGCCTCTGGCGTTTAACGCCAGTGTCATGTGATCTGTATTATCATGTGCATTGATGTGAAATTATATGGTAATATTGATGTAATCATATAATCACATTGTAATACAATATTTATATATATAAATTAAGCTTGTCATTAAGCTTTTATTAAACTTTTCCTTTCATTCTCTTTTAATAATCATAATTACCCTCTTTATTCACTAAAAAAAATAAATTTTCATTAATTTTCGTTCATTTTTATCTTCCAGTTACTAAATCTCTATATTATAACTATGGATTTTAATTTACATGAAACTTTAAATCCTAATAATGTTAATTTAGGTAGTATTGATTTAAGTAATACCAACCAAAATAATATATATGAAACAAATCTTCAAGTTGGTGATGTATTTAATAATTGGAGTTCTGTTCATATTGCAGTTGAAGCATATGCAAAGCAACATGGTTTTATTGCTAATAAATACCGTAAAGATCTTGATTCTGTTGACAAGTCTATTATTCGACGCCAAGAATATGTCTGTTGGAAATCTGGAGTGAATCAAACAAAGAAGGTTGAGAATATTAATATTCATCGTGATAGTGTTTTAGGAAAAACAAACTGCCCATGGCATGTTAATTTTTATCTTGGAAAACGTTCAAGTGTTATAAAACTTACATATCTTTCAGATTATCATAATCATCCATGCAATTCACAGATTATTGATTTAGCTCCAAAAAATTTGAAACTTTCACAAGCAATCCTGGATAAAATTAAACATTATACTGTCTTTGGTCGTTTGGGTGCAGGTCAACAATATGATCTTCTTGTAAATGAATTTCCAGAACAACATATTAAGAAAAAGAACTTATATAATGCTATTAGTAAGTTTAGGGGTGTGCGAATTCATAATGAATTTGATGCTGCTGAAATGTTATCATATCTCTTGAAGCAACATGATGAAGATCCAGAATATGTTGTTATACCACATTTGGAAGGTCCAAACAATGAACTTACAGGTCTTTTTTGGATGACCTGTCAACAGCGTAATGATTTATGGTTAAAATTTCATGATGTAATTATCCATGATAATACAGCAAAGACAAATCGTTATGATATGGCTCTCAGTCTTTTTGTTTGTATTGACAATAATTTTAAAACAAGGATAGTTGGTCAAGCTTTAATTAAATATGAAACTCAAGATGGGTTTTTCAATGTATATTAGAATCAGTCAATAATGTACCTCCTAAAGTAATCTTTACAGATGGTGATCCAGCAGTAATTGCTACTATTCAGATTGTGTATCCCCAAGTGCATCATTTGTTATGTATATATCATATTGTCAAGAATGTTAAAAAAAAGGCAAAATCTAAGTTGCGTGGTGATTTGGCAACAAAGTTTGTTAATGATTTTTATCAGATGAGAAATAGCTATAATCAAGAAGAATTTGAGCTAAGATATCAAATTATGTTAAAAGAATATGAATCTTGTCATTCATATCTTGAAAATAAACTTTATCCTAGTAGAAATTCTTGGGCAAGATATTCAATTATGAAGATTTTTACAGCAGGGGTTGAATCCACTCAACGTGTTGAATCTATCAATGGAGTTCTTAAAAAACATGTAGATCGTGGTACTTTATTGAAAGAATTAGTTAAAGCAGTTGAGTGTGAATTAGAAAAAGAGGCACAATATTCTCGTATTAAAGATTATTATGGATCCAATCCATCAGTTGGCCTTCCATCAACCTTTGATACTATATTTAAAGAAATTGATAATTTGTTAAAGGCTAATTTAGCACCCATTCCTTTATCTCTTCAGCGAGCACAAATGAAACAAGTATTACTATATCAAGGAAAAGCAATATTTTTTAATCAAGTAAGTTCATTTTATTGTAAATATTTTTGGAGTTAACATAAGGTTGGGATTAGAGTTAGGATTAGAATTAGGATTAGGATTAGGGTTAGGTTTAGGATTAGAATTAGGGTCAGGATTAGGGTCAGGATTAGGGTTAGGATTAGGGTCAGGATTAGGGTCAGGATTAGGGTTTGGATTAGGGTTAGGGTTAGGATTAGAATTAGGGTCAGGATTAGGGTCCGGATTAGGGTCAGGAGTAGTATTAGGATCGGGATTAGTGTTAGAATTAGTGTTTGCATTAGAATTAGTTTTTTAAAAGAACAAAACTTAAAATTATCATATGTATTTATACTCATCTATAATAATTTTTATTTTTAGGTCAATGAAACTAATATCACACCACCAGATAGCATAATTGAACAATTATATGATACACCACAAATTTGCTTAAATGAACTATTGTGTGATATACCTTATTATGATATAGACGAACTTTGGGAAGTACTAGGATTACATCAATTTCTGAAAAGCTTTCTAAACCACATTATGTTGTTGTTTTAAAAGACTCAACATTACTTTGTACTTGTATGCAAATTGTAAATCAAGGAATGCTATGTAGATACCAATATCAGATTTTAATTGAGTCAAGCAAGGCAATATTTCATTTGTCATTTATTCATAGTCGTTGGTTTGAAACAATTCCATCAGAAACAATGAATGTTACAATTGTAGAAGGAAAACGAATTATATGGCTGTACCTTTACACTATATTAAACAGATTAGACTTGATAATGTTTATACACCAGCTGCAAAAGAATATATTGATAAGAAAGCACAGTTTGGTTTTATAATGTCTTTAGCTAAAACAAGTATTCAAATTGCTATAGCAGAAGGTGTTACAGCAGAATTAATTGGTACTTTAATGCAATTTATTATGAAGTATCGCAATGATACAGGATTAGGAGTTAATGCTAATCAGACTAATTTGGCGCAAAATAATGTGTTATAGGATTTATCTTTGGATAATCTTCCTAATGTGATTAATCCTGAATATCATAAAGCAAAAGGACGTCCTCCCAAGCGCTATAAATCATCAGTAGAAGATAATTCATCTTTTGTGGCAAAATCAAAGAAAGGTGTATCAAAAACTTATAGATATTGTTCAAATAGAAGTCATAATATTCGTGGATGTGCTAAATATAAGTCTGATAAAGAAAATACTAATTTACCAGAAGTATAATGAGCTAGACTAGAATTTTTATTGTAAATTGTAAACTGCTAATATTTAAAGTGATTAAAGCGTATTATTGTAAGCATATTATTGTATTCAAAATGTATTATAAAACATATTATTTTATTTAAAGTGTGTTATAAATTGTATTACGGATAATGATGCAATCCCGTGAAAACATGATCATGTGACACTGGCAGTGATCACCAGTGGCGGTAAATAGCAAACTTGTAATAAAAATTACATAATGTAGTGAAATTAACTTCTGGTGAATTATTTATTCCTGGTTAATTATTTTTAAATTAACCTCTAGTGAAATTCACCTTTAGTGAGCATTAAAATCATCCTATAATATATATCCTATTAAAAATATGGGCGTTACTATGTGGCGACCTGTCGCCATGGCGACCCCTATAATTCTGGCCAAAATTAAGTAATCGGCAAATAATTATCCTTTTTTGGAATTTTGTGTAATGCAAAACTTCAATTTTCGAGAGAAATAAAATTGCCTTTTTTTGGGTTGTATAACGTTACATTAATTCCAAATAAGGAAATTCCGGCCGGCATTATAAAATTTGCTAAAATTAGTAGTGTGACGAATAACATGTGACAAATAGGCTTTTTCATGCTGAAAAAATTTTAAATCTTTAGAATAAATAGTAAAAATGGAAACTAGGGATGTGACACAAAGGTGACAAATTATTTGTATATGAAGTCACGTGACAGGGTCACCATGGCGACCGGGTCGCCAATTCCTTTTTTCCTAAAAATATTATTTTTATTTATTATATAATATAAAAAAAATAAGATTTTTTATAATAATTAAAAGACTTAAATTAATTTTATTTCTTTTTTTATATTTATTTTTATATTAAAATTTCTTTATAATTATAGTTTTTTTTTAATGAAAAACTATGAAAATACTTATTAGATTATATAATTTTTAATTAATTAGCAATAAATTTATTATTATATATAGTATATAATTTTAAAATATTTTTATTCTAGATCTTTGGTTTAATATAAAAATATAGATTTTTGAGATTTAAAAAAATTAAACTAAACCTTTTAAATTTAATTAATCTATAGTATAGTATAAAAGATTTTATTATTTATTAAAATTTATTAAATAAATATTTGAAAAATTTTTTAAATTTTTATTTTATGTTAAAATAAAATAAATTTTTGTATAGTAAGTATTTTATAAGATAAATATTTAATTATAATTATTTGAAAAATAGGTTTTATTATAAATATAATATTATAATAAAACTAGGCAATGAAAATCATTGTAAGTCCAGAGCTTTGAGAAAAAAACTATTTATATAATATTATTTATTGTTATTGCTTTATCAGTATATTTTGTTCAATAGAGCATTAAAATGATCAAAACAACAATTTTTATTCATCAATTTATGCGTGCAGATAACCAGAAATCATCACGTGATTTTAATTATTCAGTCAGCTGAGATATCCTTAGCATTACTGATTATTAATTAATTTATTTTGTATAACATACAAAAAAATTTTTATCTTTACTTACATTTAAAAGTTATATATTAACTATGACTTTTATTTTTAAATAATATTGTTTGAACCTTGAAATATAAGTTTTTAAGTATTTTATGACCTCTACCTTTATAAATATTTAGTTATTGTACTTTAAATATTATGTAAATATGATTCCTTATTTTAAAGATTTTTTTCAACTACAAAATATTATATTTTTAAATTTTTCACAGATATAAAACTTATAAAAATATATCAGAAATAAATAAAAATAATGGGTATTTAAAATGAAATTATTTTTTTGTATACTAATGCAATTAATATTTTTGAATAATAGCTTAATATTTTTGAACTTCAAGCTTTTTTTAAAAAAAAAAAATAATTAAAAATATGTTGAATAGTGAAAAATCATCATTTAATTACACGATTTTTATTATTACACAAATTTAATATTTATCAAAAAATTATCACAATGCACATATCAATCATGGGACATCTTAACTAACTGTTATTACCTTGCGTAAATATATATAGTCCTTCGCTTTGCTTTGGACAATTATAAATTTTAAAAAGAATTTTTAT
>QKYT01000057.1:102414-112781 GCA_003550305.1 Glomus cerebriforme | reverse complement strand
ATTATTTTTCTACAAATTATTAAGTTATTATAAGACATTTTAAACAGTTCTTATAAAATTAGTGATTTCCCGGCTGTCTATATGAGACTGAGGAATAAGTGAAAATTCCCGGTTAGCTGATCACATGCAAAAAATTAGACTGAAGGCAATCATGAGTGAGGGATTATACAAAATTTTGGCCGTTAAATAAAAAATTGGGGTTGCTTTAGACACACTAGCTAACAATAAATAGCTTTTCTTGCTAGAAATATTTTAAAAATTGAGGCAAATTTCTGTTTGGATAAGAAGATATCAAAAATTCGCAGTCAAAATTCATCATTGATAGTATCAAATATATTTATAACTTATATTTACGCTGTACTAAATAGTTTGATTATTAAATGCTTTAAGGAACATAAATTTGATATTTTAAATATTTCAAAAAAATTTAAGGTCACCAGAAAGCTCGTATAAAATCGATATTAATATTATAGAAAGATATAATAAGCGGCTCAAGTAGAATAAATACGATTTATTTTTAAATTAATTTGATTTTTCGATTAGGAATAGTTAATATTCTAGAATTATAAAGTAAGTGTTCAATAATAAGAGAGTAACATTATTATTATTATATTATCAATTCCATATTTCTCGTATCTTGAATTAAACAAAAGTTAGATTTTTTCTGATGAATTAAAGATGCATGTAAACCAATATCTCAGTCCCTTGAAAATCCTTTTTAAAAATTGTTTACTGAGCATTAAGTAAAACATCAACGCCACTAACACAAGGAGAGTCATAATTAAAAACGTAGATGTAATGAGGACCAGGAGCGATTATTGTAGGATTTGGGGGTAATTTAACATTTACAATATATTGGTCAGCGGTTGATGTATCGATAAAAAAATTTTCAATTTCAAGGTATACATAACGCTGGTTCATATTTGTTGAGTGCGTGACGAAGCCATGATGTATAATGGCAGCTTTTAGACTAGGATCAGTTGATTTAATTTGTACAACTAAAGTAATTGTTTGATCATAAAATACTTTAATTCTTTGTTGGTTAATTGGAAGAGATTGGAGAGAAATAATATTTGGACGAGGAGTATTTGTATAAAGATAAGGTGGAGTGTAAATTTCAACTCGGTATCTAAGAAAGAAGAAATGGTAGATTAGAATTATAATTTTTTTTATTTGAAAAAAAAAATTATATTTAGGTACTTACTCAGTTGGAAATTTAATATCCAACGTGACTTCATTAGATGGATTACTTCCAGCAATAAGGACAGTACCATCAGGTAACAAAGTAGAAACAGAATGATACATTCTGGGTATAGTTGACGAAGCAAGAGCTTTATATGTTTTAGCAAAAGGATCATAAAGGTAAGGGAATAATACAGGATCATTAGCGACAAATAAAGAGTTGGCGCCTTTCCCTTTATGAAGACCAGCAAAACCAGATCCGCCACCATTAACAAATAAGATGGAGCCATCCACTAAATAAGTAGCATCAGGCATAACACGTGGTGTCCCACCAAAGTTATCCATTTCCCATGCAGCATTTGCTGTAGTTAATTCTAATCTTCCACAATTAGCTTCAGATATTGATGTAATTTCTTGAGCTTTATTACCACCACAAATCATAATTGTTGGATTGTAATTATCGGTTGGTGAAAGTGGTAACATTATAGAAGTACCAGTTAATGGATATGAGCGAAACCCACCGGGCAAATTTGGATACGTTGTAACAATTTGACCAGTACCAAGATCATAGGCAATGCCTTGTTGACTAGCAAATATAAAAATAAGAGTTTTCCCCTCATAATTCGGAATTAAATGTACCATCGGATAAAGATTATATGGTAATGTAGTAGTTAAAAAGTCCAAATTATAATCTTGCATAACTCCATTTGGAGGTGGATAGATAGTAAAAGTTGGATTATTTATTTCTGGTTTATTAACTCCTGTAGATCCAGTTGATCCCCCGATAATCATTATATTACCATTAGGTAAAGTGATCATAGTTGGGTACCATCTATTTGATGGCAAAATTCCTTCTAATTCAATCCAATCTCCAATGTTTTGATCATATATACGAAGTGTTTGTAAACCATCACGATAATTAATTTTATCTCCTCCACTTCCTCCTGCTTCAATTAAAGTTCCATTGGCTAAGAAGGAACCTGCTGAACAGAATGTATTTGTATAAACTGTTAGTGGTCTAGCTTGATTCGTATCTAAATCGTATTCTGATGATATTGCTGCAAGCCCGTCTGGTCTCTTTAAATGATTTTGTTCAACTATTTAAATAAAAGAGAAAAAAAATAATAAATATTATAAAATCAACTAAATTGCAACAAATAAATAGATTGAATTTGAAAGTTTACGTCTATCTATGAATATAACTTTTCTGGGAGCTATCAAGACGGCATGCATGCCACTAACACCGGAACTATTGTTGTATTAATAAATAGTAAATATTATATTAAGTCTCCTATATACAAGTAAATATTTTAGTCACTTACTCTCCAACAATATTCCAAGTTCCGAGTGTATAGTCTACTTGGCGTTCTATAAGAAAGAATTAAAAGAGTTTATTAATAATTATAGCGGTGATGTTAATTATACTATTCAAATTTGATATCTACCCAGTAGAGATGCAGGTAATGCATTTACAATAATTTGTTCATTTAATAAAATTAATCCTCCAATGAGGAATATAAATAAAATTTTAACATTCATTATTATTATAAAAAAAATTTTATCAGATAGGAAGAAGAATTTCTCCTGTCTAAACAAAAAAATTCTTTTGGTTATTTTATATATCCATTTGTTATACCAACCAAAAATAGTATCCATTATTTTTAGAATTTAAACTCCCTATTTTTGAAAAAATAAAGAGGCAAGTATTATGCATGCATTGCCAAGAATTTTTATCCGATTTTTTTTTACTGTAATCATTTGATAATTCGCCCTGTAGACAAATTATTAAAGAGTATATGACCAATTCGCGAAGTAATATCCTAGAAAGGTAGTATACCTTTCCTTTCCTATATTTGATTATAACAATCAATTTTTTTTTATTGTAACAATCACTCGTAGTTAACCGTCACGTGATGGCACATTGTTCTTTAAACGGCTTTCCGGCATAATCATGTCCAAGAAAAGAAATTCATAATTAATTTTTTTTTTTGAATTTTATTTGGTGCATGAAAAATAGGGGCGCACACTTTTATAGTTAGCCTATCAAAGTGTGGTAAGATTACGCCATTTACGTATCATGTGACGTACCTTATATAGGAATCCGCAGCAATAATTTGCTATATAATCATTTTTCATACCATTTTTTACAATTAATTCTATGGCCTCGAGCTTTAGCAATACAATACAGAAGTACAGAAAGGAGGTTTGCAGTGGTAATGTTTATAGCTTTCTATCTATAAAGTTATTAAATATTAACGTGCACTTTCAGATTCAGCTTGTTATAGTCCTTACTTCATCTTAGACTCCCCGGACAACAAATACGCGTGAAGAAGCTGACACCATCAACTCATAATCCTCACAATCTGTGAAAAAGACCTTGATTTAGCTAAAGAACGTTTGTTTGTATTACCTCAAGTGGAGTCGGTGGAAGAATACACAGAATCAAGAGAAATCATTCTAAAAGAAAATGTATCACTTGATGGCTATCTCGAATCTTCCATTTCTTATATACTTATATAATGGGATAATCAAGTACCTACCCTTCCCCGCGCAAGAGTATCAGCAACTATTAAAGTTTTAATGGGTATATGGAACCATCAGGATTTGGCGTACGGAGATGGTGCAACTTTAATTCTTGGGGCAAACAGTGCAAGAGAGCCCAATTCTTAGATCCGACCAAGAGGACGTCCTAGGCCACCACTTGGTGCATCAGTGGTAAATAACTTGGGAGCAGCGTATCCAACAATGATCGTTGAAGTTGGACACTTCCAGAGTCTTCTTGATCTTAATCAAAAAGTGACTTTTTACGAACAACCATCCAAATTGTACTAGTAATTAAGATATATCAACAATACTATTGTATTAATTGCTGCAAATTACCTTCGTACCAGTCAAACTCCACTGATTCCGGTTCAAGTCATCTCTTTTGGAACAGCAAGTCCACATGGATCAACTGTAAACTATATTACCACCACCATAGGTGTTTCTCCAAATAACATTATTGGAATTGGACGCACTGACCCAACTACTGGCAATAATTATCCCGCTTTGCGATAGGGCTAATATTGGGACATATACTATGAATATTTCAGCCGCAGAACTTTTTGATGGAGATCCAACTGTTCAACCTTTACCACAGTAGTAGATCATGGATTTGGTTGGGAAATTCGAAATACGAGATGAATTTAATATTATCAATGTGTGGTTTAGTTTGGTTTGCTAATGCTAAAACTTAAATAGAAAATATTTATTATAGTTTGTTATGAGTTAGCGTGAAATGGGATATATGTTATTAGAATTTTATTAGACAAAGTAGCCGAACTAATGTTTGATAAAAAATCATAGATTGATTATTTTAGCTTTATTTTATTATTAGTAATAGCATCTCTCGATTTATATCATGTGATCCGTAAAATTGATTGCGATAATCATGACAATCATTTATAAATGCTATACAGCTCGGTTCTGTTAGACTGTTAGTACACCTAGTTGTTTTCCTACAATCGATAAAGTAAATAAATCTAGTGTAAGATTTTTTTTTTTGGAAAAAGAACCTACCAAAGATTGATGAAACCAAAAATATATCATCACAAACCAACATATCGATGGTCCAGGCTTGGAAAAAAGTGGTGCTTACTCGTAATGCTCGTTCAAACTGAAATATGGACCAACTTCGAAATTATCAGTTGAGTATTAAAAGCGTATGTCATTTGCGTTAATAATATCTAATATTCCCAAACATCACTCTTCTCATTTTTTAACAATGCTAAATTCTTTTGTGAACATTTTTGTAGTATGAAGAATGTAATTGGAGAAATCATCAAAAATGAAGGTGGTCTTAATCTTAAATTTAAAAAGGCTTTTAAAAAAGGCTTTGACAAAGTACGTCATGCTATTGCCATCAACCACTTCTGCAAATGTCATTAACGATTTGTGTTTAGGTACTTTGATGGGAACCGAGAAAGGTAAATCAGCGATAGAAAAGGAACACAATTTTCCACTTGACTTGACCGTTGAGCACAAAATTTATGAGCAAATTTTCGAGACTGCGCAGTCCCGGAAGCACTTTATTTTTTATGGATACTATGATACTAGCATCATGGTTATGTATTCAAAATGACACAACTTCACTTTATAAGGATAGATTTTATAAATCTAATGAAATACCTGATTGTGCATTGGTGGTTGATTCTGGTTATTCTTTTACTCATATTATACCTTTTGTTATGGGAAGACCAATATTACCAGCTATTAGAAGAATCAATATTGGAGGGAAATTATTGACAAATCATTTAAAGGAAATTGTATCATTTAGGTATTGGGATATGATGGAACAAACCTATATTATTCAAATCCTCTAAAAAGTTCATCGTTACCAGGAATGTGAAAACCGGATTTTATATTCATTTCAAGAATTTCACATTTAGATATATTAAATGTTATTGGTGAAGCAAAGAAACGAGTTGGTGAAAATTTCACTAACGTACATATAGGACAAGCAATATCATTCGGTGAAAAGTATTACAACTTCAGCAACATGCCTTGTTGAAGTAGTGTTTAACTCTAAGGTGACTAAGGTAAATTGAAGTGACCGATAGTAAAGAAAAAAAAATCTTTGAACAATCACAATTGTTACAGTAGCGATCATGATGATGACTACGATCACAATTATGGAAAGCTCTTTGGAAGGCTAGATGGGTAAAACATTGGAGTGGGTAGAACTAGTGTTATTTATGAAGGAATACATAATAGTGTATGTGGCTGTGAAAATAACTTGAGAAAGAGTTACTGCATTAGATAATATGTCAAAATTTAATTCACCTGATATTCCAAAAATTCTTTTTTACAATGAGAACATCCTTGTTATGACTCCACTCTATTAGAGAATTTATAATCATTAATATCTTTGAAAAGGTGCAAGTATGTGGGGTTGCACATAAAGACATTTGAAGTATCATTTACTTCATTATTTGCCGGGTTATACCGTATAGCATAATGGGTCAAGAAAATATCATTTTGCAGATGCACTTGGATGTATGCCAGATATAGTACTAATAAAGAGGAGATTGTTTATAAACCATTCTATTTGATATTTAATAGACCATCATTGGAGAGAATTCCCTTTGTTATAGATAATAATATCAAGTAATATCAAGGTACGAGCACATGCAAAGATTCCTACTTGTGATTATTTTCGCAATATCCAGGGTGCACTGAAACTTTTGGAATGTGGAAAATCAGATGTGAGAGTTAGTATTTATAATGTAATTAGTGAACTTGGATTATAGTAAATTAATTCAAGAGCTTGTTTTGACCAAATGATTTGGATATAATATAGGTTATAATTAAATTTTTATGTATTTCTTTCTTCTTATGTAATTGAAAAATAATAAAGTTTGGGTTATAATTTTACGGTGTGGGTGTGCATCAGAAAAGTAAAATAGAAATCATATTTAACAATGCGTATGCATCATTTAGAAAATATATGCACTCGAAATCTCTTTGCAGAGTTCTTTTTTAAGTTATCTTGGTTTCGGATAATATTGTTCAATTACACAAGTTCTCTGTAAATTGGCTTCTCATATGAATCCTTGTTTTAATTTGGTGAATGTTAAATATAATAGTGATTTATGTAACCGTTTACAGCCATTATATTTATTTGACAGTTAAAAAATTTTTCAGTAGCATTGCAATAAAACCATAGTTATTTCAAATTTAAAATAGAGAATCAGAGACATAGTAAATCTTTTTGTCATCATATTTTATAATTGGATAAAGTATATATTTCGAATTTCTAATTCTCCTTGCTTGCATAAATATGACAAATTTACATAAAATAAATGAATTACGATTTATCTATATAGTAACTTAATAAAATCTAATATTCTCGATAATAAACCTTATTATTCGTTCCCAATAAATTTTGTAATATTAGTACGTCATACGTTACTTACATACGATCAAACTTTGGCTCATGCACCGTTGCATCGCAAATCATTTTGTTCGCATACACGATCATCACACAATGACAACATTCTAACCCGAACGGATTCATATGTTTTAATATATCTTATTTACTTTAGCAAGAAATGTATTTCCATATTTGTAATTTTGTATATTATATAATAAATCACCAAAGTAATACTTAAATAGACGGATTATACAAAAAAAGTGGTTACTCGGTCATGTACGAAATAATTGGTACGACACGGTCGACCTAAAATAATTATTGTTCGGACGCGCAAATAAATGCAAACATTCAAAATAAACCTAGAACAACCGAAAAATGCAACCACCGAAATGAACACCTATTGTGTGCTATTCCCAATATTATTTGAAAAAAGTTTATATTAGATTGTTAAAATTTGTGAATTTAAGGCTGGAGAAAAGAAGGTATTTAATATACCAAAAGAAATTGTGGATCAATGGTGGCGTGTATTTAAAGGGTAAAAGCAAAAAAAAAAATTTTCTTAATGAATCACGTATATCAAAGCACGTGATATAAAGTGATAATTTTGGAAACATAAAGATGTTGCCGTTGCTGCTTGCATTATCCAAATTTAGAAAATTTGACAACAAACAATATTTACCCAATTGTTATTGTAATATATTAATAAAGTCAATAAGGTATTTAAATTGGCTAAATTGGGTTTTAAATAAATTTGTTGAATAAACAAAATTAATTTTTTTGATTAACCAACAAAAAACTGCAGATTGTGTTCACAGATTTTAAGATATAAATAAGATTATCCCCCCCCAGAATTTTTTCCCTGAAAAAAAAAACAATCATGACTGACGCCGCTCATCAAGTTCATCCAGTTCCTTCACGTCTTTTAAACGATCCAAAATTCCCCAAACCTCATGTCAATTCTTTTGAAAATTATGAAAAAATTTATGAGGAGAGTATCAAGGACCCTGAAACGTTCTGGGGAAAAGTAAGTAAAGATTCTTACATTTTATTATATCACGTTCTTCTAAAAATTAAAATATAATTAAAAAATTGTTAATAGAAAGCAAATGAACTTCTTCATTGGCATAAACCTTTCGAAGCTGTTCTAAGTGGTGGATTTGAACATGGGGATGTAGCTTGGTTCCGTGAAGGTGAATTAAATGCTTCCTATAATTGTGTTGATAGACACGCTTATGCCAACCCAGATAAGGTAAATTTTGAATATTCTTGACATGTTTTTATTGCATGTTAATATAATCATGTACATATTAAAATTTCTCGTTATCATTATAATTAGGTGGCAATGATCTATGAAGCTGATGAACCAGGAAATTCTCGTCATATAACATACGGGGAATTATTACATCAAGTTTGTCGTCTTGCCAACGCTTTAAAAGCGTTAGGATTAAAAAAAGGTGATACAGTGGCCATTTATATGCCCATGGTTCCCGAAGCTGCGATAGCATTTTTGGCATGTGCAAGATTAGGGATAATTCATTCTGTCGTATTTGCCGGATTCTCTTCTGGGGCATTACGTGATCGTATTAACGATGCTTCAAGTAAAATAGTTATTACATCTGATGAAGGAAGACGTGGCGGTAAAACCATCCACATTAAAAAAATTGTTGATGAGGCATTGAAAGAATGCCCTACGATTGAACATGTACTTGTATTTCGTCGTACCGGCTCTGATGTTCCATTTTCTGCTCCACGTGATTTATGGTGGCATGAAGAATTAGAAAAGTATCGACCTTATTGTCCACCTGAAATTGTTGATGCAGAAGATCCACTCTTTTTGCTTTATACCTCAGGATCAACAGGAAAACCTAAAGGTGTTCTTCATACTACGGCAGGATATTTATTGGGAGCGGCGATTACCTTAAAATACGTTTTCGACTATCACGAAAATGATATTTATGGATGCATGGCAGATATTGGATGGATTACAGGACATACTTATATTATATATGGGCCATTAGTAAATGGGGGCACGACAGTATTATTCGAGTCCACACCAATGTATCCTACACCAAGCAGATATTGGGAAGTTGTTGCTAAACATAAAATTACTCAATTCTATACTGCTCCAACTGCTATTAGATTATTAAGAAGACATGGTAATGATTATGTTAAAGGTCATGATTTATCAAGTCTTAGAGTTATTGGTTCAGTGGGGGAACCGATTAATCCTGAAGCTTGGGAATGGTACTATGAAGTTGTAGGAAGAAAAGAATGTGCAGTAGTTGATACTTATTGGCAAACAGAAACCGGCTCTATCATCCTTACACCATTACCAGGTGCAACTCCAATGAAACCAGGTTCTGCTACTTTCCCATTCTTTGGTATTCAACCTGTCGTATTGGATCCTGTATCAGGAAAAGAACTTGAAGGAAATGATGTTGAAGGAGTTTTGGCAATTAAAAAACCTTGGCCTTCTTTGGCAAGAACTGTTTATAATGATCACAATAGATACTTGAAAACTTATCTAAACCCTTATAAGGGTTATTATTTCACTGGGGATGGAGTTGGTAGGGATAAAGATGGTTATTACTGGATTAGAGGTCGTGTAGATGACGTGATGAATGTCGCTGGTCATCGATTATCTACGGCTGAAATTGAATCTGCTTTAATTTGTCATCAATCTGTCGCAGAAGCTGCTGTAATTGGTATAGATGATGAATTAACTGGTCAATGTGTACATGCTTTTACTACTCTTAAAGACGATCAAATAGCTGATGTTAAAGAATTGACACTTCAAGTCAGGAATGTTATTGGACCCTTCGCTGCTCCTAAGAAGATTTATATTGTTAACGATTTACCTAAAACTCGTAGCGGTAAAATTATGAGGCGTATTCTTAGAAAAATTGTCTCTGGTGAATCTGATCAATTGGGTGACTTAAGTACTTTAGCTGATCCTTCTATCATACCTGTTCTAATTGAAAAAGTTAAAAGTTCATAAATTTAAATTTTGAAATTTTTTAAATAAATCATGTATTTATTAGTTTATTGTAATAATTATATATTATTTATCTTAATAAAAAATATTAGAGATCGCTAAAGGAATGTATATCAGATATATAATTATTTTTGGAGATTTTAATTAAGTAAATTATTTTAATACAAATTTTTGTAATTACACAAATACTAAAGATCTAAATATAAAATACAGTAAAGGGAATTTTTGATCATGGAATGAAAATCTATTATAATAAATAAATTTCAAAAAAAAAAAAAA